>CAEGAE010033707.1:0-41424 GCA_903067095.1 Girardinus metallicus | reverse complement strand
CGGGGACCCCCGCCCCCCCCCCCCCCCCCCCGCTCCCCCCCCCTCCCCCCTGTTCCCCCCCCCCCCCCCCCCCCCCGCCGTTGTGGATCTCAGAGTATACGGTGGAGGGCGCGCGCAACAGACGCACACACACACACACACACGCACGCACGCACACACGCGCACGCACGCGCTGCGGATGGTTGTAAGGATGACTAACGCTGCGAAACCCCCTCAAGGGATCCCCCCGAGGTTTGCGGGGGGGCTTCACCTTTACGTTCCCGTCAGAAACACACCCACCCCCCCCCCCCCCCCATCTCTCTCTCTCTCTTTCTCTCTCTCTTCTCTCTCTCTCTCGGCCCGGAATACGCGAGTCACTGCAGTTCACTCCTTCAACAGGACTGGATGGCAACAGCAACAGCTGTCACTGTCTGCGGCCCGCGAAGCGTTTCCGCTCCTCGCGTGCTGCTATTCAAAACCCCACTCTTCCACCCAATCAGAAGCGGTTTGTTTGTCCGAATTCAAATGACGCTTGTCGTAAAGTTGACCTCAAGTTCAGGCCTCTCATCTCCCCCCCGTCATTGAAATATGCGGATCTCAATCAGAGCACTGCCGAAGATCATTCATTTTAATAATTCGACACGAAAAGTGAATCTTACGGTCACTGGCTTGAGATTGAGATAGTACAAGCGTTTGGATCTTTTTTTCTTTCTTTCTTTCTTTTTAAGTAAATAAACAAATAAATCTGATTGTGTATTAGGTTTAATAAGTTCTGTATCCAAAAATGGGCTTGGAAAGTTGAGTGGAGGGAAAAGGTTTGGCTAAAAAGAAGTGTGCCCAGTGTGGGTTAAAGCAGCGTCACAAATGGTGTCAACACAAGTCTTCTTCTACATATTCTGCTAGTGTAAAACTGAAATGAAATAAAAAATAAAGAAATAAAATAGAAAACACAATTTTGTAATTGCGGCGTTTTCGTTAAATAGGAAATTCAATTAAAATCTCAATCTTGTTCACGCAATAAGTCATTAAAATCATGTCAGCTACGGTTGTAAACAGATACATGAGATATATTCATGTTTTAGCCATAGCGGTCATCATCTATCAGCCAATCAGAGGAGACGTCTTATTCAGGCGTTGGCGCGACAAGCCCCGCCTACTTGGGAGCGACTTCATCTTTTCCCGCCAGCAGTAACGTCCGGCTGTCGATCACGTGATTCACGAGATGGAGGGGGGAGGGGGGAGTGTTTCCGTTGCAGGTTTTGTTATGGAAGCCCATTTCCGCCATGAAAGAAAAAATAAAAGACCAACAAGAAGTTATAATTTCGACTTTCAAAGTCGAAATTATGACTTTGAATCTCATAATTATGAAATGGGCTGTTTTAGGTCAGCGGCTCTCAAATGTCATGTTCGAAGGTCCAACTCTGATTTCTAGATAAAGTTAAACAGTGTGGACGAGCCTTTGTGAAATTTAGAACATGGGACATTTGTTATAACCTAAGGTGGGAGGTTGTCTTTCTGTGCCACCTGTTACAGTAAGAAAAAAAACAAACTTTTTTGTAAGATAAAATCTCTTCTGATATGAATCCCAAATTACAAAACATGTCATGGTTTAAACAGAACATTGTGATTATCTTCTACCCAAGTCAATCACCAATTAAGTTAGCTTTGTTTCTTTTGGACGCCTTCTGATATTTTCTCACTTCCGAACACAAACTCACATAAATGTGTTATCCAGTTCTAAAGAACAATCTGACTCAGCATTTGTTTCTTCAAATAAATAATAAAAAAAAACCCTTCAATTCATGCACCGCTGACTGTATCTTGACCCTCTTTTGCACCCGTATGTGCTAGGGAAGCGCTAGCTCTCCTTCCTGTCCGTTTGCTGGCGTTTTATTTTGAACGTCAGTCGGGCTACAGGCTACAGACGCCTCGACTGTTGGAAATCTCCAACTTTGTCTAATGAAACCCACAAATGGCCAAATTGGAAATTCAAATTAGTTCAGGGACAGAATCTCTTGGACTGTCCGTTTTGAAAGATAAAAAAGAAAAAAGGGATAAGATGTAGGAGCTAAAATGTTTCCAATGGAAGCTAATTAAAGCTCAACCTAAAATGAACGCATTAGCTTAGCAAGAGCATTCCTGTCAATGGTAAGCCACTAGCACTAGCAAGAGATTAGACCTCGTTTGAAAAGAGCAGAAAAACCATGGGTGGTTCTATACAGGATATTTAAAAATATTAATTACGATATTAGCGATATTTTCTGTCCTTTGACCGGCGAAACTTTGACAATAGTCATAGACTAAAGCTAGCTAAGGGGTGTTTAACACAAAGTGTTCAATACTTAAATTACACTTATTAATCAGTGTCTTTGTGCAAACGCTGTTTTACTTGTTTGTACTTTTCGTCCCAATAAAATGCTGCATTTTGCCTGTTTTGTACGCGCATCTTGAAATAAGCTCAACCATGTCAAACGTGGCTGGAGCAAATTGATGAAATGCGACTTCGCCATAAAAACCACATTTGATATAAATCTCCTTTGTGAGTGAAGAAAGAGGATGATAAAGATTTCATCGTGTAAAAACATCATCAGAAGAAACAAACAAATCGGATTCTGTCCAATCGGATTCTGTCCAATCAGACCCTCCGAAAAGTTTTTGCTAATGTGAAAATGAAAGTTTCCGGGCTTGTCAAAACTATATTGAGAAAAAGCAAAGTGCTAATCAAAGCTAATCAGCTTGTCTATAAAGTTATAGAGGAGGTGTTCGTGTTGAGACAAAAGCTATAACTTTAGAGAGGCAACTGCTGCAGCCCATCAATCTGAGAAGGGCTGCAATGTTTTCACAACGATTTGAAGTCCATCATAATATATTATATAGTGTTGCTCCATGGCCAGGTCATTGTTGAACATGAAAATTTATTCTCAATCAACTTATGTGGTAAACTTAAAGTTAAAAAAATAATAATGATACATAATAATACAAATAATAAAGTAGCATATTCATAAAAGGTCACCAGGAGACAGTGTTTTATGTCTGGTGATAATTTTGGCTTGTTTTTCATCCACGAAACTTGGTTATAAACTCACCATGAGGTCCAAAAGACCAAAATATAGAAATAGATAATATAGGTTTCTTAAAAAAATAATAATAATCTGAAAACATCTGAGTACATAGAAACTGTAAGATCACAAAAACCTGAAATATTCAACTAACTGAAAAACACACACACACACACACAAAAAAAACAACAACAACAACAACTACCAAAACATATTAACAATTTCATTGATAAAACTTTTGAAATAAACCAAGGTTCAAAAAGGCAGCAAATGCGCATGTCAAATTAAAGTGCAACCGAAACTAAAAATAGGTTTGGTTTATGTAACGAAAATAAGAAATCCAACACAAAATACACTTATTAATGTTAGTAACAGCGCAGCTCCCGCTTGCCAAGAATGACACAGCTAGAAGAAGACGAAGAAGAAAAAAATCTGAGTGAAATAATTCATGATGTTCCGCAGCTCATCAGACCCCCCGCCCCCCACCAGACTCCCACACGGACCGCTCATTCACAAATTTCCTTTCCATCCCGCTCTTCAGCCGCTTCCACTGGGTTTGTGCGGGTTCACTGTCCGTGGTGCTGAACGCCCCGAACAGCTGTCCTTGGTGCTGAAACACCCACCCGACCACCGCCAGGTGAGGCTTTGTCCGAGCTCTGCCTTTTACCGGATTTCAGAATGAGAACGAGGACAAAGAAGATTTCAGACACCGAAATACGAAGGCGGTACATGTAACGAACCCCTCTGACTTCGTTAAGGCGATACTTTCACTGCAACGTTTCAGCTTGATTTTGACCAAAGCTAACTTTACTCCGCGGTATGAGGCTTTATTAAAAGCTAAAACGTCTGCTAAGTGTTGCGAAAGCAGCGCGCGTCTCTTGAACGCAGCACAGATTCCTGCTACTTTTTTTTTTTTTTTTTTCTGCCCTTCTGTCGTCTCGCGATAGAGCAGCGGAGCGGCTTGACGGGCAGTCGAGGTTGCAGCAGGCAGAGGGAGACGGTGGAAGGTAACGCAGGGAGGCAGCATCATGGCGGACAGAGACAGTGGCAGTGACCACGGAGGGCCCATCGCAGGCCCCGGCTCGCTGCCCCCGGGCGCGATGGGCGCCATGTCTCGGCTGCAGCACGACACCGAGGAGCTCGCCTCCAAGCGTGTCGACATCCAGAACAAGCGCTTCTACCTTGACGTGAAGCAGAATGTTAAAGGCCGCTTCCTAAAGATAGCCGAGGTCGGCGCTGGGGGAAACAAGAGCCGCCTCACGCTCTCCATGTCCGTGGCCGTGGAGTTCCGCGACTATCTCGGGGACTTTATCGAACATTACGCCCAGCTGGGCCCGACGAACCCGGACATGGTGCAGGATGAGCCGCGGCGGGCGCTGAAAAGCGAATTCCTGGTGCGGGAGAATCGGAAATATTACATGGATCTGAAAGAGAACCAGAGGGGGCGGTTCCTGAGGATCCGGCAGACCGTTAATCGGGGCCCCGGATTGGGAAGTGCGCAAGGCCAGACCATCGCTCTGCCGGCGCAGGGTCTCATCGAGTTCCGTGACGCTCTGGCCAAACTCATCGACGACTACGGCGTGGACGAGGAGCCGGCGGAGCTCCCGGAGGGCACCTCGCTCACGGTCGACAACAAGCGCTTCTTCTTCGACGTGGGCTCCAACAAGTACGGCGTGTTCATGCGGGTGAGCGAGGTGAAGCCCACGTACCGGAACTCCATTACGGTGCCCTGCAAAGTGTGGTCCAAATTCGGCAACACCTTCTGTAAATACGCGGAGGAGATGCGGAAGATCCAGGAGCGGAGTAGAGAGAAGCGGGCCTCCGAACTGCTACCTGAGGGCCCGCACGGCGCGGACGACGGCGACGATGACTGACTGAGGATCTTAAAGAGGAGCCGAGGTGAACCAAGCAAAGTCGAAATCTGAACTGTGTGAGAGAAAGAGAAAGAGAGAGCGAAGGGGGGGGGGGGAGGGAGGGAGGGGGAACACACACACACACACACACACACACGAGACTTTTAACTGTAAAATAGATCGAGATTTTCCAAGGGAATCACCCCACACACGCACACACACACACACAACCTCCACAGACATGGCAGCACCTCCGCTGCCTCCTCGCTCATTTTACTGGATGTCACCCCACTTACCACCCATGTAACAGTAAAGCCGCTGCTATCAAGGATCGAACTGTAAGATATGAACTGTTTCCTACTTGACTTAATCGACAATGAACAGAGTGTTTATAGTCTATCTCTATCGATGACAGATTTTGCACACGTCAAAGCTATTTCGAAAAGTAAATGTTTTCAAACTGCGATATATATGCTAAGATTTAATCAAGGTTTAAAAAAAAAAAGAAAAGAAAAAACCACAGAGGTCTATTATATGAATCGACAGTTTTCATGTTGAATTAACATTTGACATCAGCACAAAGAGAATATAATGTATAATGGATTTTATGAAACCAAAATCAGAAACCAGAAGATGTAAAGTTTACTTATATGAAGAAAAAAAAAAAAAAAAAAAGGTACGCAGAATAAATATATTAAAAGCACTCTTATTGAATAAGAAGCACTACAGGCTTGAAAACACCTGTCAGCATGTGTGTAGGCTCATGCTCTGTAAAGAAGTTGGTGGAGTAGATAATGATTTGACCGGACGCATGGTCAGCTAACGACAGTATTTCTATCATGCAATCCTGGAAAAGGTTTGAGACAGAATTAAAAAGCCCACTTGGTGGGTTGGGGGTTTGGGTGGGTTGGGGGCTCGGGGGTTTGGGTGGGTTGGGGGTTCGGGGGCTCAAGCAAACGGGATAAAGATGAGCTTCTCTATTGAATATCAACTCTCTTGCACCATGTCCATGTAAACCTAAAGGAGAAAAGTGCTAACTTAGATGTACTAATTATGATTTTGTGAATCAGCTGTAAAAAAGAAATCCTTATTAAGATACCCACGTTTTCAGTGGGTAACGTTTTTCTGTTTCTTTTTCTTCTTCTCTTATTTGTTATGTTGTTGCTCTTTCCTCTGGATGGGGTAGGGGAGGGGGATGCAAAAAAAAAAAAAAAAGGTTAAAAGGTCCAGTTGTGGGAGCGCAAGACGCAGAAAACAAAAAAACAAACAAACAAAAAACAAGAAAGTGAGACGCGTCGGCGCGCGGCGAGGCAGCAGCATCCTCTCTGACGTCATTACGACCCGTGCCTTATACACTCCACTCGTTTACGTGTTCTCACATGGATGGTCCGTGACCTCGACCGTTGTATGTTTTTATTTACGAGTGTTGTTAACAGTAGGCAGAGATATATATATATATCCTACTCACCGGCGGGGAGGCTGCGGGTTGCTCGCCCCTGCGGTGCATGGAGCATGGCAACACCAAAAGTCAGCTGAGAGGAACATGAGGGATGGACAGATGCGGTGCTGGTGGGTCGGTGGGTGGTTGGAAAGGCCTGGGGCCAATGAGATTTGAGGGGGTGCTCACTGTATTATGCCAACAGGGAGCTCAGGAACCCCCTTGCTACGCACCTAGTGGTGTTTCATCTCGAAGACATAGGAGAAAGACCCAAGAAACGGCTTTGCAAACTATATGCACCATGACGTTGACAAAAAAAAACATAAAATAAAGGATGAAGAGCTGCCGGATGAGAGCAGATAGGAGCTGAGAGGTTTGCCCCATGCAGAGAGTGTGAGTGCAGTCCAGAGGATGCAGAGGCCTATCAACGGAGGGCCCAGGCAGTATCTATCTTTTCATGGTGCTACAGCCCTTGACGGGGTCCTCGGGACCTCTCGCCACTCATAACATGTCACTTTTGCATAATTTGTTTTATTTTTTTTTTTCTTCTGTCTTCAGAGTTTATGTCTCCACGTATACATTGTCCAAAAACGTCTCGGGTTTCTCCTTCCCAGCAAGAGAAGAAGCCGCCTGGCTGATGTAGGACGTTTCACATTAGTGTGCAATATCGTGTACGTGCCAATGGTGGCATTGTATCAAGTGTACAGACTATTAAAAGAGGAAGAAAAAAAAAAGATGATGATGTACAGGCTTGTGTGATCGGTAGATATTCGAAAGCATGAAGATAAAGGTCGATGCTTCTGCGTTATATTTCCCAAATGTGAAGACTGCTCAAACTGACAAAACGTCGTAGTAAGGTCTCGTTTTCCTTTCCCATTCTGTAAAACTGGTAGGCCGCCTTGTCTGGATTTTACTTTTGGTGCGCATACACTAGTTTAGTGTGTTTATGTGTCCTCCACTAATGAGATCGCCCCCTCCTCACTCCTCTTCCAGTGCACACAATGCAGACACACAACCGCCCCTATCCGTGTCAATGTTGGACCCCCCCGCCCCTCCACGTTGGTCTCCGCTGGACTTCAATAGCTTCTTGAAGCCGGGGGTCCAGAGGTGGCTGACAACACACATCCAGCCTCCCCCTGCTGAGGCCTCCTGTTGCTCTCTGAGTGTTTGGGAGGTCTCTAAAGTATGTTGAATGGTGTCTCGAACCGCACAAGGCCTCTTCTCACTAGGAGCCAGGAAACTGTGTGTTTGGAGTGAAAGCTTGTTGGGAATTGCAGGACAGGTGAAGTACAAATCAGCTTCGGCTTTTACTTTATTATTGGAAGCACTTTTGCTAGCTGATCAGCTAAAGCATGGAGGGAGGGTGATCCTAGAGGTTTCTGTGGTGAGGGTCAGATTCTCCTACCCAGGTCCGGTCTCTTTGTGCTGCGACCGACTTAATAACTTAAAATTGTACGCTTAGATCACAATCAGATTTATGCAAAGCCAGTTGGCCCACAGCGGCTAACTCAACTGATCCCGTCACGTGGCCGCGGAGCAGACACGACGGGGGGGAAACACAGACAGGCCGGAATAAAAAGCGTCGGGTGGGGGGGAGCCGAGACACACCTCGGCTGCAGGACAACGACGAGTCCGCTTCGATTTTTGTTTTAAAAAGGCGGATTTGTGTTTGATTCATCACGCTTCTAGCATCCGAGAGAGATACTTCTGATAACGCCACCTGTTTCATGTAAAGACATTTTGGCTCATGGAGAGAGAGAGAGAGAGAGAGAGAGAGACGGTGAAAGGCCCGACGAAGCCTGGCACTGCCCTGCTTTGGGCTTACCAGCAGCAGCCTCACAGATCCTAGCAGAACCTTTTTCTCTCTCTTGCAGAGATTATTTCATCACCCCGGCTTGTGAATGATAAAAAAATAATAAAACGCCGGTATTTATTGAACATGAGCCAACAACGACTGTGTGCCTGACAAAGCACATCCGAGGTCAGTCTGAGTTCATCCTGAGGGTCAAGACTCTCTGTTGTGATGCAGCACTCATCCTCCAAAGTACTCTCTCCTTAGCTTGATTAAATTTAGTTCATGCAACACACCGCTAACCCACAACCCCCCGCACCCCTGGCAGCCATTAATGAGAGGCCGAACCTACTCAGACTTTATGAAACTTGCACTTTTTTCTTTCCTAAAGACCCCGACACGTATACCGTACAGGCCAGCGCCGCGGGGACAGTTGTCTTTTCGGCACAGAGCAGTTCTGTTGTGAAACGTGACTCTGCCCCCTTTTTTGGGTCGCGGCTCTGTCTCGGATTACACGGCAAAAAGGAGGTGGAAGGGGACGCACATGGGATTTATTTATTTTTTTTTTTTTTTTGCTGATCGACTCTGGTTTCTTATTTCACGGGAGATCACGCAGTCTCAAAGCGAACAAAAAAAAAAAAAAAACCCGGAGTGACCTTGCAGCCATGTTGTTGCCCAGATTAGAGCTTTTTCTGGGATGCAAAATGGTAGGCCGGCGTTTTATGTGCTGCTGTTTCTGTGTGTCAGTGGTCAGGCTGTGCGCTGAAGTTCAGTGCGCGCCAAAGCTGTTAGCATTGATGAGGATGATGGGTTGATTAATTATACTCCAGGCGGCACCGCAGCAGCCCTCTAACGCGACGTTTTCCGGCCTTTTCGTGTTTATCGACCGCAGCGCCTCTTTGTCAAATGAGCTTTTTATTGTCTTGAAACATGCAATGCTTGTTGAGCAAAAACAGGAAAAGTGAAGGACTTGCCTCCTGCTGGCTGTTGTTAAGGTGGCTGAGTTGACTCCGGCTTTTGGTGCTTGTCGTCTGCGTCCGAACAGAACACCTTGGCAACAAGTAGGCATGGGCCGGCTGACGCGTCTAAAAACGCACGGTTTCCAACACGGAAAATTTTCCAGCCGCTATTGTTTGATGTTTGAAAATCGATCCTAGAGAAAGTGCCAGAGTGAATGTCTTTTACTCTGTGGCACTGCCCCCACCCACACCTGTTGCTGTGCACTGCCAGTTAGATGGCTGGGGGGAAAAAACAAACCCACCAGAACCAATTCAGCTGCGACAAAACTCAACCTCATTTATTGAAGCGCCACCAAGAAATTTCAGTAAAAAAAGCTAAAATATTTTGAGCAGTAAGCACTACTTTTATTTCTTGTTAAGTCTTTCTATAAACACCAGAGGAAGGGAGAGAACCAAAGATATGTACTCAAGAAACAGCAGCACTACTTTAATGTATTTTTACTCGAGTATAAAGTATCCAATCAAGAAAGTACTCAAGTACAAAAGAGTATTTGGTAAAATGTCTACTAAAGTACTGAGTGACTGTTCAAATGATCGATTATTTGATATTTAGAAATTACATCACCAGATGGACTGAAATATAAAGTTATGTGAATTTCTTTTTAAAAGACCAAACTGAAAATAATTCACATCAATAATATAATTACAAAAAAATTAATAAAATCAGGCAAAACAAAAATTTTTCCAAACAATATTCTTTCAATCGAAAACCTATGAAACTTTAACAAGAACCACAGGTGTGTGTGTGCGTGTGTCTGAGTGTGGTGAATTAATTTGGGTCAAACATGTTTGTTTTTCATGGAGAATCCAGAACTTTTACTCAAGCAAACGTAACGATGCTTCGGAATAAAGTTACGGAGGTAAAAATACAAAGTGCAGCGTATTAAGAAAACTCCTAAAATGTATTTTTTTCCAAAAAGTTTCTCAAGTAAATGTAACTAGTTACCACCCAACGTTAATATTAATGGATAACAAAAATACATTGATTACTGCTGCTGTAATCAATGTAGCGCTTTTGCAGGGCTAGAGATATTGGCTGCCTTTTTTTCTTTTTTTTTTTTTTAATGAAACCAATCAGATTGTCTCTCTGACTGAAATGTGGCGTTAGTGACGTTTCTACTGATAGCTCGTCATCTCTGACCGGCCCATGCCTGCTAACAATAAACTTCCAAATCAGAAAAAAAAAAACACACATGCGGGTGGCGGCGACTTGCTTCTGCAAAAAAAAAAAAAAAAAAAAAAAAAAGTTCTGAAAGAAAGAAAAACTTCCAACAAGGTGCCCCGACAATAAAGAAATAAATATAAATCACAGCCAATCGCAGCCTGTCGTCAAAGCCAAGCACTCTGTGTGACTCATCACAAAACCACTGACAGGTGTGGAGCGGGGGCTGGAGGTATTAGGGGTGTCGGGGGGGCTTGGGTCCATTCAGCACGTCTTCAGTTTGCACACGCACAAAGCAGTAGGGTCCATGATGTCTGCAGACTGTACAGGCTACTGTTGTGTATAGTTGTAGAGACGTTCCTTCGAGTGTCGCGATGCTGTTAGGAACGACTAGACCCCGTTCAGATGTGGGGGGAGATGGGTTGGGGGGGGGGGGGGGGGCGAAGGGGGGGGGGGGGGGGGGGGGGGTCAATGCACAATGAACATATCCCATGACACCGTTTGATCCCTTTACCCATCCCCATATGAGATAATATGTTGTATCTTTCAAAAATATTTTATCTGTGGCGTGCGTGAGCGTGTGTGTGCGCGTGCGTGAGTGTGCGTGTGTGTGTGTATATAAATATATATATATGGTTTGTTATATATGATGCTCCTCCTTTCAGAAAATATAACATGTAAACAGGAAAAACATCTTGCTGTTTTTTTTCCTTTGTATTTTATACTTACAGAAAGCATTGAATAAAAACGGATACTTGCACTTTAGATATATTAAGAAAAAGAAAAAAAAATCTGCATATTATTTTTGATAGGGATCTCACATTAAAGAGTATAAATTACAGGCTTTGTGACTATTGCTGGACAGAGATGTATTGAGTTCTACTTACTGAAGTATATTTTGTCTGTGTGTCAGAAGGTTTACTAAAGTAAATTGCATGATAAAGTAGTGCTACACCAATTATTGTTCTGATTTTTTTTTCTTTAGTTGGTATAAAAAAAAAGAAGAAAAAATGTCTGAAAACTGTGATAACGACCCTCTTGTATCATGTTTAACCTCTCCTCACACGTTCTAGGATATTTCTTACTGAAATATGGCCTTTTCCTGACTACATGACGATGGTGCTTACTTTGGCTTTTGACATCAAGCTCATCCCATTCATCTCAACGTCATCACACCTCGCGTCCTCACACGCACACACACAGTTACTTTCTGTTATGTACTCTCACAACCTTATTAAATTTCTGTTGATGGCAAATAAAAAGAAGGGTGTGCTGTTTTGTACATTTGCTGTTTGTTTTCAATGTTTTTTGGGAGCCTTGTTGTCTGAAAAATGACTAATCGCGCAATAAAATGTCATTCCACGTGTCCCCGTCTCCGCACAACTGTCTCAGCTCTACGGTTATCCGCTCACACGGATTGCCTTTGTGTACATAAACTGTTCATGGTGTTGCTTTTGGACAGGGTGGGGGGGAAGGGTGGCGCAGGATTTCTGGAGGTGAGGTTCCGCTGAATAATCATGTGCGGTCAATATCTTATCCGTGGTGGGTAACGCGGCATCGTGGTTTGGTGTCCGTCTACATCAGTGGGTCCCTCCAGGATTTCACGGCTGTTTTTGTGATTTTTTTATTTAATTTTTTTTTTCCTAATCAAAATCACTGATTCTGAGGTGTAACTTCAGAAATATTTGCAAATAATTTTGTGATTTTTTTTCTTCTTTTTCCTTATTAAAACCCTTTTCAGAAAAAGATGAGAAAGAAAATATCAAGCAGGCTGGATACAAAAAAAATCTTTTTTATTCTTTAAATAACTTCAATAGGTTGATTTTTGTTTACTAGTCATACTTGATGTCAAGTAAGGACGTGGCAGCAGGGACGTAGAAGTAAGAAATACTGCCACCTGCAGGTGGGAGTTAGCAACTGGCATTTTTTGCAATTAACTCAATAAGTAGAATAAAACAATGCTCACATTGTTTTTGTTTAAATTTCCAAGATTGTGGATTGTAGCACTTGACTTGTGTACATTGGATGGCTATTCACAATGAACCTGATCATTTTCTTTTACATGATAAATGGAGGTAGGAAGTGGCGCACCACCGGTGATCATCCTGTGTGAAACAAACTGAGAACAGAACATGTTCCGGTCACAATAAATGTCGGAAAATCGAGATATTTTAGAACTTCAAGTGAGAATGTTTTATTTTATTTTATTTTTCACAACACGCTATAAATCAGTTATTCACAGAACACGTTTCATGAGGGACGATAATTGGTGGCGCACAACCTCTTGCCTTCTTTTACCGGGTAAATAATCACTTGATTCATGGTAAATACAGCCTGCTGCACACATAGCAACAGGTTAACAGTCCATACACAGGTACTGGTGTTATTATTGTTCCAAGTTTTGATGTAGTAGAGGTGGTAAAAGTCTGCCTTGTTGCTTATGCTAACAGTTAGCCTCCAACTCATTTGCCTTTACACCAAAAGATGATGCTCAGAGTCTTATCCCCTGCAGGTGAGACATTAACTGCTCAACTACCTTTAAACAGAACATCTCTTCAGACAATCCTATGCCGCACCTTTAAGAAGTGCTGCAAATGTCCAGCTAAGTTGGCCTGGCTGAGGGTACCTCAGCTCACAGCTCTGACCCCTCTCCAATATCACATTTAGCACAGTGCTGCGGACATGTGTGCTTTTAATTTTCACCCGGGGAAATCAAAGGCAGAGTGTCACATTGTCGCCACAGCAGGACAGCGGACACACTGTTGACAGAGCGGTATCATCCAGGAGAGGAGAGGACTTTTCTCCCTGCAACAGGTCAGTGGACCAAAAGCAATTAAAACCACATGGACAGTCTGAGTCCACTGTCAGCCTATTCCAACTGTATTTTTGCATTTTTATTTATTTATTTTTTGCTATTTTAACCATTTCTCCTTTTCTGCAAAAAAAAAAATACAAAATTTTTGCTTGGAATTTCAGAGACATGTTGTCAGTAGTTCATAGAATAAAAGAACGATGTTCATTTTACTCAAACATTTACCTATTAAAAAGTAAAATCAGAGAAACTGATCATTTTAAGTGGGCTCTTTATTTTTTTCCATAGCTGTAGCTCTATTGCTTCTCTGTTTTGTTAAAAGCTATTAGAACATGTTCATGAATATCTATACCTTGCATAATTAAATAACACAAGTGCAGTTACTTTTATTAAGTCACTAGCCCTCAATGCTAAATTGAACATAAATTAGCCTTAGCCTATTTGAAATGACTTTTACACCTGGATTTATGCTACAGGTTAACAATTGCATGGGCGAAGCTTTAGTCACTTAATGTTTGTTGAGTTTAAAAAGGAATAAACAGGCTTCTATGGGACAAATATTGGGAGAAAGACATGTTGGAGAAGCAACTTTAAAAATTAAAAAATTAAATACAATGAAGCATCTTGACACTGAATAAAGCATTACAAATAACCTCAGCTCTCTCACTAATATTTTTCGACACCCAACTAAATTTTCTTTCATATTTGAAAATGAATTTCATTTATTTTACAAACGCCAAACGTAACTCATTACCAAACTAAATAACCAAATTACTTATTAAAATGCAACTTTTTACAGCTTCATTTGAGCATGTCTTACACTTGAAAGACTTTGAGTTTCATAAGTAATTTACTTCAAGTTGATAAATGATGGAAGAGAAATAATTAGGCCACTCAATGGCTTCGCGGCCTTCTCAGCGGCGACTTAGAGCACTAGCCAACCAGAGACGCTAGCTAACCCCGCCGAACTGGCTGGAGCGCGAGGTGCACTGTGGGTAATGTAGGCGACAGGTTAGGCAAGTGAGTAATGCGCAGTTACAAATCTCAAAACGAACATCTCTGGTTTGCTACATGATAAATTAAGTAGACTGTGTAGGAATAATAAATGTTTTTAACACCAGTTGCTATTTTCTACTCTTTTTTCTCTGTTTTAGTTATTTTTGGGGGACAAATCTTACTAAACTCTGGAATTATTCTGGAAGGGGCTCATTTTAAGAGTCAAACTTTCTTTCAAATTTAGGAGCCGAACTTTAAAGCCGTGAAGGAAAAATCAAGTTTTTAAAGGACTATTTAAAAAAAAAAAATAAAGAAAAAGAGGGAAAACGTATTTCGTTTATTACAATTTCAGCTCTGAGAAAGGACCAGAGCAACTTGAACTCGATCGCCATGCAGCACGCTCAGTGGGATTCTCTGATGTCAACCCATTTGTTTCGTCCAGGTATGCTGGCTGCTTCACAGCATTAATCTGGTTGTTCCGGAACCAACCTGCCACCATCGTCCCTGGTAAGCGATAAATGAGGGAGGTCAACGCTCACAGGTGGCTGCAGACGTTTCCCCGATCACCTTGGAGACGACTGTCAGCTGAGTCTGTACTGTCTGGGCTCTTCTTTGATAGTTTTCTATTTCCCTTTAAGTTTTAAAGCGTTTTACGTGATCTTTGTGCTTCACTGCATGTTTTCCTCTCTCCAATTAACTTTTTAATCAGCGTCCAGTGTTCACTGAACAAAATTAAGAGCGAGCCTTTTCACTCACATTTACAGGCTCCCTATAGCCAGCATTTAGATTAGCGAAATTAAAGGTATTAAATAATAATAATAAAGTACCCGTTTCAAATCACATTTTTTCACAAAATGACTGACATCCCTGATCGACTCCCATGCTGTTGTCGTGAACGCGCTCCGTTTGATTAATAATGATTTAGTTGCACAGAAACAGCAGCATGTCGTTTGGTTTTCTGTTACTCTTCTGCACAGACTAGTAAATTAATTGCTTTGTGGAAATTACATTTTTATAGAAAACAAACTAATAATAATAATAATAAAAAAAGATCAGTGATGTCACTGCTGTTATTGTTTTAAACATAACTTTGGGTGAACAACTTTGACTTTGTTAGGGGTTTTCTTATATGTATATGACGGTTTCAAAGAGGTCGAGTGTCGCTGAAATATTTACACTTTGAGTCTTTGAGGAAAGTGATTGCACATTCTCTGAATTATATTGTGTGGAATTACTTCACAATTGGGTGCAAGTATTTTGAAATACATTTTAAATACACTGCTATATGCATGAACTATGTGAAACTCTTTCCAAAGGGACGTGAATGGATTTGACACTTCAATGTCCGGCGAGCAACTTTAAATATAAGAGAATATTTTTTATTTCAAATTCAAATTTGAAAGAAATGTCCTAGTATTCCTTTTAAAATTTTTAAATTAAAAAAAAAAAAAAAAAAAAATTCAGTCATATTTTTGTGCGCAACCATGATTCAGCCACTTACCGATTCCCACATCGTTTCCTCCATGATAACACAAATCAGAGTCTAATAGATCCTAAACCTTTTCCACTCATCTAATAATCTGTCGGCGGTAATAAAGTCAAGCCCCAGTCGTCTGTATAAAAGCTTACTTTATGAAGCACAGACTAAATATTCAGTAAATATGTCCTTTACATAGTATGCGCATTCTGTCAAAAAGTTCAAATATACAAACGAAACCAAAAAAAAAAAAAAAAAAAAAAAAAAAAAAGACAGATCAAATTCTGACACCAACGTGCCAAAGTTGTCAGGTTTTTTTTTTTCTCTTCCTTTAAATAAAACAAAACACAATCCACTTTTTATTTTCTCACAACCTTATTTTACAGTACAGGCCTACCCTAGAACACGAGGAATCGAAGGTTAGCACGAAAAGAACTACGCCGGGGAAAACTTCCTGTAACGAAGTGGCTCTTTTTATCCAAACGGCTTTAAAAACGGGTAGTTCCTCCTTCGGCAACACGGCTCTTCTTCAGCAGCTCATTTGTTTTCAGTCTGAAAGAGAATCCAGGTTATTCCAGCCAAAGCCCCAAACGAGGATCCCGGACTAAGTCAAACCTGGTCCTCCAAGGCGGCGGAGGCGTCCAGATCGTACGGTCAGCGTTCCCAGCGTGAACCGCATCCGGGTCGAGTGAGCGGTTACCGAAGGTACTGGTCTACAGTTGTGTCATAAACAGTTACGTTGGAGGGGAGGGGGAACATGTTTGTGTGTGATTGGGGGAGCTTAGGCTCAGTCAATTAAGGTGCTCACAAACGGATGTACTAGCACATCTCCTGTTCCAACGACTGTCGTCGTCTTCCAGGAAATTCAGGTCCACTAGGTTGCTTTTTATCTCGGTTTGGGGAAAAAAAAAAACAAACAAAAAAAAAAAAAAAAACTAGAGCCGTAGATCTGCTTTGTCTGTTCTTGGTCTCTACTAAGAAACTTAAACTAGTCCCTTTTTCCTAGAAGTCGCTTCACACCAAAGTGTTTTGATGGCTACGTTGCCGGATACCGACGGGCTTATCGACTTAAAAACACGAAACCGGAGCAGTCCTGCTGCTCCGCTCTACAAATCGGCCGGTTTCCTTTCCCTGAAGTGAGACATCAGCTTCAGTCAGTGCTGGATACTGGAAACAGGCCAGAGAAAGTTATGACGGGCCCATGTGGCGGGTGATGGATCTGAGGGGGTTATAGTGCATGTTCAGTCACAAAGACAAAAAGGCCAGAGAGACCCAGGCCTGATTGTGCCGGCGGGAAGCCAAACGTGCTCAATCAGCTCGTCGTACGACGACGAGACCCGGGTATTTTTTCTAACAAAAAAAAAAAAAAAAATCCTTCAGCTGCTTTTAGCTTCAATATCCCAACTGGAACACAGTCACACACAACGACCAACATAACCCACACCTTCCTGTGCTGCTCTTGTAGCAGCCAAACATATTCTGTTGCAGCGCCAAGCCAAAGTGTTTCCATTTCTTGAACTTTTCCACGTTTTGTCACGTCACAGCAACAAACTCCAATGTGTCTAATTGGAGCTTTATGTGCCCAATCAGATTTTGTGCAGCCACAATTTGAGAAATCAGAACGAAACTACCACTTTCAAATTAAGATCTGCTCACAAAAGTGTTTTACGCTACAAGAAGCAATCAACTTTTCCAAGCTATCTGGTTTCCCTCTGTCGTCTTGGTAACTAGGAGCACCTCCTCTCACTGTACGCTAAATCCACCACGGCTTTTAATTGCTGTACTAAAACTTAGCTGAATACAGCAACTGTTTTCAAATGCAGACTGACCTACATCCTGTTTTTATTGCTGGGAACGGACCAAATATTTTTCCTGTTTTCCTCAACCGAGTCCAAAACTATTAAGCGCAACTTTCTTCTGGCGAGGGAATAAATATGCCCAAAAACAATTTGAAGTGTTGCATCTGTGATCCAGTTTCTACAAAATAAGTAAATCAAATTTTATTTTGCTAAAAATAATTCATGCTTAGTTTATTGCTGAAAGTAGGTAAAAGAAAAATTGCAACATTTTTGGTGATTTTAGTTTTTGAAATTTTTTTTTTTTTTGAGTTTGCGATTTTGGCCCACGTGACAAAAACACAAAACAGTAAATAACTGTGAAGTTATTCGTTTTATAAGTAAAAGGTCTACGACCAGTGAAGCCCCGTCAACTCTGATACACCTAAATAAAATGCAGTGCTGCCCTCAGAAAGCACCTAGTTAGACTTCAGAACATCGTTTACCGCCCACTTTCCAAATACGCACGAAACGCATCGTGATTCATCAGAGACGACCTGCACTGAAGTTTGCGATGCGACAAAATGCTAAAAAGATTCAAGAGCATTGCAGACTTGTTTCTGTTCAGTTGGGACAGAAATGCAGCAGTGAGAGGATGACGCAGACAACAGCTGGGAGGGTCTTTCTATCCAATCAGCACTTCTCGAAACCCGCTTTTATTTCCTGAAAATGTGAAGAATATGAAGCAAATGTTAGTGTTTTGGGCAGTTTAGGCAGTCGTTTGACCTCTCTGAGCCAAGGTGCCCTTCAGTAAGGCACTAAACCTCCAGCTCTGTAGTAGAGCAGCTCACTAGGAACAGTTTTACCCATTTTACATCCTCCAAAGAGACATAAAAAAAAAAAAACCCTTCTGGGAACAGGACGACAAACTTCCTCAGGCTAAATAAAGTCAAATAAATAAATAAATATGATAATTAGGGACTTTATCCTTCTGAGTTAACTCTACACACTCTCCTCGTACTGTAGGTCCACTAGCTACACATGCCTGGATGAGTCAAGATGAGTGAAAACGGTCCAATGCTACAGCGCCTGCCTCGCTACACCCACCGACCCACTTCAGGACTGAAGCACAAGGCCAGAAAATAAAAGCCAGACGGTTCCGACTTGCGTTCCGACTTACTCAAACCACTTGAAGTTCTTCTCCGAGCTAATGGCACTTCGACTAGACAACTGCTCGACTCTGAGATGATAAAAAGTAATACTGACGGTGCTGCTTCGAAGCAGAGATCACAGTTAGGATCGCTCCGAATGTGCGACAACAGGAGCTGAGAGGACGAAGGGTTCAGCAGCTTCCCTCAACTATTGCTCAAGGTCAGGATATTCATCAGGTTTAATAACATCTGGGAGGGAGCGGGACGGTTCGCCAGGACGGCGGGGAGGGGAGGGAAGATCCGAGGAGTCACGAAACGCGACGGGCCAGAGACTAAACAGTGCATCCGGGGAGCTTCCCGTTCTGGCCGGAGTGGGACAGGCTGATGGACGGGGAGGAGCGCGTCTTCCGCAGGAGGCACTCTCGGCCCGCCAGGTTAGCGTCCGACATCATCCCGCTGAGAACGCTGGCCTCGATCTTCTCCAGGTCGTCCGTCTCGGCGTGGATTTTGGCCTGCAGGAGGCCGATGTACGTCTCGTAGCGAGTCTTCTGCTCAGACACAGGGCAGGGGGAGAGGAGACGGTTCAGAAACACTCAACTTAAAGCTACAGTGGCTAACATTTTAAAAATCTGTTTTTTTTTGTTGTTTTTTTTACACGTTTGTTAAAGACGGTCACTGTTTCGCAATGCTTTATCGGCATCTGAAGAAATGCCCAACTCCATCCAAAAACAACCAATCGGAGCCAGGAGAATGGTCTTAGCGCTGCTAATCATCCTCATGAATGCGCTGCTAAGAGAGAAACAACCTGCTGCTACAGGAAAACTGTTTATAGTTAGCGTTGGCATTCGTGATGAGGAATGCTAACGCTGTAACGTAGCAGAGAGCTCATGTATGTGACCAGCGTGTACATGAGCATGATTGACGGTGTTAAGACCCTCCTCCTCACTCTGATTGGTTGTTTCTGGTTAATGCTAGGGCTAGGCAGAGGAGCTCATTTTTTTTCCCCCACAGATTATCTGTTTCCTATTATACTCATGGCGACAATTTTACCATTTGTAAAAAAACAAAACATATTTTGTAAACGTTATATACTTCAACGTGCAAATCGGAAGTGTTCCAAGGCGTATATTTTGAGGCTATAAATTGTATTTAAACCTTTACAGTACCCACCGCATGAATTTTCTCACACAATAACCACAAACCTCAAAGTATTTCATCAGGACTTTGTGTGAAAAGTGGAAGGAAAACGATGCAATGGTTACAAAATACAGAAATCTGAAGTGTGTTTGCAATCAGCCCCGTTTACTCTGACAACCCTAAATTTAATCGCGGTTCAGAAGTCACCTAATGAGTAAAGCTGAGTGTGATTTTATTTCAGTATAAACTGAGATCGCTGAAGAATTCAGACGTTTGTTAAGAGAACGGCATCGTGAAGGTCATAATATGATACATTTTGCTGGAAAATAGATTACCTCAGTAATTACTGCAATGATAAACAATAATATTGCTGTTTTGAGACCCTTTTCAACTAATGTATTATTTAATGCAAGTTTTCCCTCGCCAAGACCAACAAGTTTTAATTTTGCAAAGAACTTTTAACACTAAAACTGGACGATACTTTAAACATCCGAGATGAACAACAACCAAACAAAACTAAGATCTGTACACAACCGAAAGCATAAATAAAATGGATTACAAAACTGACCTTCAAAAAAATATCAGAACAAAAACTTATGATGCGATTAATTGCTTAGAATGCCCAGAAAGGGAGAAAGATGTTCAAAAGTTTAAAGCAGGGCTAAAAAAAAAAAAAAAAAAAAAAAATTCAATCCAATTGTTTAGATTCAAATTAGTTAAACGCATTCAAGTCAGTTTTTTTTTTTAGTTTAACCAATTTGATAAAAAAAAAAAAAAAAACATCTTTAGATATAGCCCAAAGTACCTGTAATTAAAGCAAAACACGGTTCTGCATGGTACCGACCCAGGATTTTTTTTTTAATTAATTTTTTCTGTTTGAGGTTGAAAATTATGTTATTTTCCTTCCACTTCCCAGTCGTGTGCCGCTTTGTGTTGATCAATGAGCTAAAATTAATCGAAGTTCGCGGCTAAAAGATGACAAAATGTTAACGCGATACTTTTTCAAGGCGCTCTAGATATTATCATTTGTCGCTGATCAAACAACAGAGATCTCAGTGGTTCCCGTTTGCTGAAGCTGATCAAACAGACGTATGGACGAGCGCCGCAGGAAGCCGCTACCTCGTACGCGAGGTAGTGCTCTTTGAGCCGGTACTCCTCCCAGTCGCGGCTCTTCGGGTCGCCAGAAGGCTGCAGCTTCCTGTGCTCCTCCAGCTCCAAACTCGTCTGCTTCAGCTTGTTCTCGTGACTCGGCAGCTGCTCCTCCTGCACCAACCAAAGACGGCCCGAAAAAAAACAAAACAAAACAAAAAAAAAACAACTCAGGAATTAGCTGCTGAAAGCTGCGTTTCAAACAAAGTAAATCTGGTGTGCTACTTTGTACCTGGTTCAGTCTGGTGGACGACGACGGCAGGATGGGCCGGCAGAATTTCTTCATGGATCCGATTGCGGCGGGAAAAGCCGGGGCGGAGAACAGCGCCGCCACCAGGTTTATCCGGAAGATCCAGGACAACATCTCCTCCTCACTCCTGCAGAGAGGACGGAGAATACAAATGACCTGACCGGTATTTGATCAGCAGCACCAGATTTTAGAAGCCTTTTCTCAGACATAAAAGAAAACCTAGGTGTGGACCGATCTACGCATCTCAGTTCCGATGCAGACATCGGAGGTTTAATATCAGCTGATCCAGGAAAAACAGGTGAATCGACTTAAAACATTTCTTTTTAAACACAGACATAAATGTACTGATTAAAAAGAATTATTTGATAAGCTTAGTCAAATATTTAAAAACAACTTTCAAGTGTTCAGTTAGACAATGTCAAATAAGTAAGTGAAACAGGTTGTCTATTTTGGTCAAACATGTAAAAATAAACAGCATAAAACTTTCAAATAGTTCAGAAAGTCCAACTAGGGATCCCAGATATAATGTAAAAATATAAATCATGACTCAGAGCACAAAGCATAGAATTAGACTGAATAGATCTCTCCTTATGAGGCACACTGTTACCAATATTATAATATCAGGACCGATACAGATATTACCATCAAATCAGTGCATCACTTTAAAAAAACTCCACAGAGCTGGTGTTAATTATTTTAACATTCATTAATAACACATTATTCCCTGCAGCTGTTTTTTAGTTTCATGTCTGAGTTGTTCCTTACGGGGCCTGCAGCAGAAAGACCCTCCAGTCTGAAGTCTTCAGTTTCAGCACATGGGGCTTCTTGCTGTAGTCTGTGGCACGAGTGGCTAGAGCGTGATGAATCCTCACGGCGTTCTTCAGGTCCGCCTCGGAAATGTCACTGTCAGGTTTGTACTCATCCTGTTAAAAAAAAAAAAAATAAAAAAAAAAAAGGAAAATCAGTTAAATAACTGGGTTTTTTGTACAGCAACTACCAGCTTTACTTGGAAGTCAAACTACTGAACATGTGGTCAGTGCAGGCTTCCAGCCAGCAGAGGGAGACGTACACACACCATGCCTCCCAGTCTCTCAACACTTTCTCTACCACACACACACACACAAGTGCATGCACGCAAACACAAACCGCAGCAGCTCGCAGCATCCACCACGGCTGTCGCTGCGGTGGTGGATGTGTTTCTATGGCAACGGAACAGAGGAAGAGATATGGTACCTTCTGGAGATATAAGATCATCCCCTTTAGGACTGCGTAGAACTTTTTCCAGCCCCGCCGCCCCTTCGGAGCTGGAAGAGAAACAAACTAGAGTAAAAATCTGTTTCACTAAACGGTCAGTGAATGTAGACCTTTTGTCGCCTGCGCTCCCACTTCTTTTGCCGTCCATGTCGGCGTCGCTCTTGCGCGTCAGCACCCCGTGTTTGTAGGTGACGGCGTTCAGCTGAACGGGAATGGCGATGAAGGGGTTAGTGCCGTCCGTCACCCTGGCAACACGCTTGCTCCCGCCCTCACATTGGTCCTCCACTAATTCTGACAGACTCTTCCTCAGCTCCTCCTCCTCACTGCATGTGCACACACACACACACATTGAGATAAAAACACCAAGAAGCAAAAAATAAACTTACATATTCCAAAAAATACTTCTAAAAGGTGAACTCACACTGCCCACTCCAGCTTTTCATTCTTGATTGAGTTATACAAGACCTGTGACACAGACAGAAGGAAAATAAAACCATTTTCATCTCCATTTGTTTCAGTTCTGATGGAAAAGACAATAATAAATGGAGAAATAAAAGCTTATTGTACCTTTAATAATTCTTTAGGGAAGTCATTGCCATTGTTGAGGCCATCTAGGTTACTAATAAACTGCTGGCAAGACATCTTCTTCCCAATGTTCTGAGGACAGGAGGAAAAGCAACAGAGCAGCTTGAGTCAATAAAGTTTTATTTTCAAGAGTTATTTTTTTCCAGCCTTGATGAAGGTCAGATCAGTAGAAATATGTGAAAATGTAAAGAGAATGCATCGTCTGTGGTTCATTTTTCCCCCCCTTTAACTTGATTGCAGTTTCACAGCTTCCCCACAGGGTGGCAGTGTTAAGCTGCTAGAGTTCAGCAGCGCGTCTGCTTTCATAAGAGGTTAGCTAGCAGCTACCTACCACAGAGGGAGTGTTAGCAAGTAATTATGGTCCAACATTTTGTAGGATAAAAGAAAGAGCTGTTGGTAACTGCAAACTATCTGAATACAGATGAAAAAAATTAATCTTAGGTAGAAATGCTACTGTTTTTAAAGAAATTAAGAGATTTGAATGGATTCAAACTCAGTTTTAGGTATTTAGTCATTACAATAACTGGCGCTCTGGTTTATTGGTAAAAGGCAATTAATAAGATAATTTGTTTATCACATTTAAAAATAAAACTACCAACTCCAACATGAGTATGATTAATTATAGGCTTCACTGTAAGCTATGAAGTTTAAAAATCTGACTTGACCAGATTTATTTAGTTGGGGGGGTTTGGGGAGAGCAAATCAAAAAAAAAAAAAAAGGTTAGCAGTGAAGGTTAGCAAAGTCCTCACTTCTGATTGATGAATATTTGATCCCCACTCTTTTCTAGATGGCATCAAATGGTTGCTATGGATACGTGGTTCTCCAAAGGTAACTTCTAAAATGCCCTCACTGTGCATATCTAACGTAAAAATGTGTCCGAGTCCAGTCTTTGTGGCCTATCCTCTGTCACCATCATGTGATGGACTTTGTTCTATTATGTAGCTAAGTTTCTTTCATTTTCAGTCGTCTTTAGCTTTTTATTTGCAGCTTCCTGTTTTATTTTGGCTAGTACAGCTAAAATGCGTTTTCTTAATGTTTCAAACTTTCCCCTGTCTCATGCTGGGTTTGGATTTTCTCAAGTTTAGATGTCTATAGCTTACCGGCTTGTGGTCTGTTCTGCAAAAAACCCCAGAATATCACCAAGTATTTTTGGTTTATCTTCTAGTTTAATATTTTAGAACGCTTGAAATAAGACACAACTAACTTCCAAGCAACTTTTCAGGAAGAAAAGAGCTTGTACAAATCATTTCCCTTATTACAAGACATTTTTTCCAAAATATAAATGAAATAATAGTACTTTTTCATTGATATTAAGGAATTACTGACTTAACAAGCTCTTGTATTTTGCTTGAACGTTACTTGCAGGTTAGTTTTGTCTTATTTCAAGACAAAAATTCAATAAAAGGAAAACTTATTTTATTGCTTTTCACACATCTTTACTGGGGAACACCAACAAATGTGAGCTGCGCCGTTTTAACTGGTAAAAGGAGGGCAACACGTCTACAGGGAGAGTGTTAGTTGGTAAGCATACTCACCACCTGCAGGGGCAGAGAGAGACCAGGGGCCAGATTTGGTTAGCAGGGGGAAGGGTTTGAAAAGGAGGAGAGGAATTGAAAAGACAGAGAGGTTATTAGTTAATACTGCTAGTGAGGGCAGACGTGAAGTGAAGCGCAGGGCCAAGGAGAGGCAAACTGTGAACTGACAGCGCTCCAGTTTTCACACCGCACACTGGAGACGGCTCCATTAGACGAGACATAAGCGGGTCATAAAGTAGGCCGAGGAGGAGAGAGTGAAACAGCACAAAGGATAGAAAAAAAAAAAAAAGAAATGCAGAAAACGTGTCAAAGACATGCCGTCCTGACGGCAAGTCATCTCAGATATTTTCTTCACGTTTAGAAGAATTTATAAATTAGAAATCAGCAAAAACGTAGAGGCGGGAAGACGACGGTGCGTACATGTCCATGTAGATCAGTATTGAGCAGCATTAGCGCGCAGGTCAATGTGTGGGCTCCATCTGCAAAGAGACGAAGAAGAAGAAGGTTGATGTCGGGGGATCGAAGTGAGCCGAAATGCTCTGCAAGTAAAATAAGGCAAATCCTGAACACGTTTGATGAGGCAGGTTGAGTCAAACCTTCAGAGGTGGGAGTCAGTGGGTTGCAGTGGCAGTAGCGTCTGGAGAAATGGACGAGGACCCGCTCTCTTTCCTGAGTTTCTCCCATCAATGGAAAGGCCTTTAAGAAGTTCCTGTAGCACAAAAACAGTTTGATGAAACGAGAACTGATGTTAATCTGTTCTAATTTCAATAAGATATAGACCCTTAAAAAAAAAAAAGAAGCACATTCAGAGCAGTAATTAAGCCAAAGTTATACAAAATATACCATATTTTTCGGACTACAAGCTGCTACTTTTCCCCACCCTTTGAACTATGCGGCTTATAGCCCAGTGCGGCTTTTCTGTGGTTTTTTTCTTCGACCACCAGGGGGCTCTTTAGTAGGAAGTGAATCATTGGAAGTCAGAATTGGAAACCAAAGAAGTGCTGATTTTCATTTAGAACAAGCACATGCTAGCAGCAGGAACGACGGAGAAATGTCTTCAAACTCAAACCCCCTCATCATGGAAACAACAAAGAAGTTCATATGATGCAGCTTTTAAGTTGAAGGCTATCAGACCGAAAGCCGCTCCACGTCAGCTCGGCGTGAACGAATCCATGGTTTGGCGTTGGAGACGCAGGGCACCGTCCTACGGTGCGGCCTATATATGGACGTTTCCAGTTTTTTTTTTTTTTTTTTTAACTTTGTGGGTGCGGCTTTTAGTGCGGTGCGCTCTATAGTCCAGAAAATACGGAACATACATTTTGCATTGAGGGTAAAAAAATAAATAAATTAATCTTTGTCTTTAAATATGTTTTAGCCAAAACTCCTCATGTAGCTTCACCTGGTTCAAACTCACAAAGAAACCAATACTGTTTTCATCTTAATGCATTTCTAGTATTGTGTAAAAAAATGCCCAAGTGGTTAAATGTAAAATCTTTAGAATGTGCCAAGTTTTTTTATCCGATTAATTGACTAAACAGTATAATCGATGGTCAGAATTATTGATATATTAATCAATTGCTAAAATAATCATCAGCTGCAGCCCTAATGTACTGTAAGTTGCACAGGATAATCAACATAAACACTGACAAGTGATTAGCTCAGAGCTAATGTGTGTATGTTTTGTTTGTAATACCTTGTGGGGACCATTTTCCTGACACTACGTTGTGGGGACCCACTGCTCCTTGTGGGGACCGAACCCTGGTCCCCACAAGGGGAAATGCCGTTTTTGGGTCAGGGGTCAGATTTACAACCAAGGTGTGAATTGAGTTTTGGTTAGGGTTATGATAAGGGTAAGGTTTAGACTGTAGAAATGAATGGAAGTCAATGAAAAGTCCCACAAAGATAGCCAAGCAAACGTGTGTGTAAAAATCTTCTGTGTCATCCATTTGCCTCTAAAATTTGGGGAGTAAGCATTACCTCAGGGCTCGGTCGAGGGACAGGCCGGAGAAATCAAAGTAACTCAGGTACTCTGAAGCCACTAGTTGACTGAATTCGTTGCTGCAGAGAGAGAGAAATAATCAGCATCAGAAGGTCAACGTGACACCAGGCTGCGAAGGATTTAGCCTCTTATAAAATCATTCAAATCTCTTGAAGTTTTTCCACATCGTAACCACAAGATTCTACGTATTTTCTAAGTTTGGAACAGACGACACAATGTGGTACTGATCTGTGAAATGATAGCTGGAATCCAAGATCATTAAAGTCTCGTCAGAATGGAAATGTTTTTTTGTTGTTGTTTGTTTTGTTGATGTGCAGTGTTAGTTTTTCATTACATGCAGTTTTTGTGAGCCAAAAAGTTAAACTTTGGTCTCACCTACCCAACAAGAGCACTTTCTTCATCATGTTGCTGCATTTCCCACAGAACTTGTGGCAAATTGCAAATGGAGCTTCTTTTGTATTTCCTTCAACAATATGAGCCGTTAGGACTTGTAGCTTCAGCCATTTTCTGCTTTTTTCTTAAGTTTGTTTCATTACACCCGGTCATTTTAGTTTATCCCTTGTGTTAGTTCAGTTATTGCCATTGTGTACGTCACTACATATACAAACACTTTCAAAAACAGTCAGGCAGGGGTTGTACTCGTACACCCCTCCTCCCCCTACCCAAAAAACCATGTTTCTCTTTCAGAAGGAAAGTTTGCAGATTTATTTGCAGAGAAACTAGTTGTGTACTGACAGCACTTGGAAAAATTTAATGTTTCATTTGTTGATTTGTGTGTTTTTACGATGTAAAGCCCTTTGAACTGACTTGTTACTGAAACGTGTTATGCAAATAAAGTTTGATTCATTGATATGAAGTATCACTGCTCTTACTTTAGTAAAATTTCCTAAACAAACTGAGTCACTTCACTGAATGAAGACCAACCAAGTTAAAAGTTTTGTATTGGGGGGGAAAAAAAAAAAAAAAAAAAAATTGATTTGGAAATTGTTTTTTCTTTTTTGCTTGATTCTATTTTTCTAATCATGTAATTTATGTGGATTTTAATTTGTCTTTAAAGTACCAACATTTCCACATAACTTCACATTTCAGTCCATCTGGTTATGCACTCCTTAAATATTAAATGTTTGTTTTGATCAGTTACTCTGTACTTAAGTAGCCAAATGCTTATTTACTCTTCAGTAATCTCTTGGATGGCTACATTTTACTTTAACTTGAGTAAAGACATGTTGAAGCATTGCTACTCTTACTTTGGTTGCTATCTGTTCATGCGTTATACTGACTGACTTTTTGCCCAGGTGTCTGGCAACGTCGCAGCGCTTGAAGCCGTCCAGGTGATACAGGCGCTTGGCCAGCCTCTTGGCGGCCTCGCTGTCGACTCTGCAGCCATTGGCCAGTGTGTCGGTGCTGCCGCGCTCCAGGCGCTCCAGACTACCCAGATTGCACTCCTCCGAGTCAGACGGCACGTCTGACAGGTCGGCATCGCTGGGAAAGAGAACATACGCACACAGACACACAAACAGATGCGAGAGCTCAAGTTAATGAACGGGAAAAGAAACAGTTTTTTACCTCAGCTCTCAGATTTGTTCTATGCCTTTTCCTCCGGTTTTGGGCTGACGTTGGCTGGGGCTGGCCTGTCCTAAAACGCGGGACACCACAGATGCACAGATCCATCCACCTCCAGCGGCAAAGCATCCTTAGGTCGGAGGGGAGATATTCTAACACTTGACCTTAGCTGTGATGCTAGCTGCACACCTGTAAAGTCTGACTGCTTTTCTGATAATGTCAGACACCCACCAGGTTTCTGAACCAATGACTCGAAACTACTTTTTTTGTGGATCTCCCGTTACAGCAGGAACACACATACAAAGGTTTGTGCCAATAACCGCAAGGTGAAAACAGCAGCAGCAGCTTTGTAGTCGTAGGCAGTAACAAGACGTACGCTCATGCTGACTTCAGCAACTCCCATGAAACTGTCCTTCAGGGTAACACTCAAAGTCAAAATTAACTATTCAGCCAATCAGTTTGTGATTTTCCACGACTGCCTGGCGAAAAACAAACCGTCCAATCCTGTAAAAGCACTGAAGATGGAAAAACAAAGACAAACGAGCAGGAAAACTGTAAATAAACACAATGTTTGCTAGCAACAACACGACAGCTCCACAAGATGACAAGCCTTTTTTTTGTTGAGTAATAAATCATAATTTACACAATATAATCGTTCCAGCGAATGGCTGAATCAGGATGAATTATAAAAACATCTCCATTGCAAGTCATTTTCTGCTCCGCTGGGTTTTAATGGCACCTATTAATTGTTAAGGCTCATTTTAAAAACAAACACATTTGAAAGTTCCTGGAAAATAAAGCATGAAAATAAAAAAAGAAAAGGTACCAACACCGTTTCAGACGTCCTGTCCCGCGTTACAATAACCTTGTACTGTTGTAAAATAAAACAGAGAGGCTAAGCAGCTCAATCCAAATAGCCGTTTATGGGTCGTTCTCATACTGTACACAGTTGTTAAGCTGTTGTCAAGTAAACAGAGAATCAATGTGCAAGTATTAATTAGTGCCCTGCTTGTTTATTTATCACCTACCTAAATGATGTAGAGCTGTAGTCACAGAGCATTACACACTTTACTCTGCAAAGTGGTTCACTGCTGAGTCAACCAGGAAGTGAATGAGCCTTTTCAGGGACATTTTAATAAACCGTGTTTGTGTTTGATTGAGAGTTTGAAAAATGCTCTTATTTAAATTACTTCTGCACCGAGCAACTTGATTTTTGTCCCAAGAGCCTTCTTCTGGATTACACACTTATGTGTTAACAGCGCTTTGTTTCAACGTCACATACGGCGAGCGTAAGCTTGGCATCCTTTTGGCATTTGCTTACCAATTTATGACAAATCGTACAGATTTATTCACCTCCACTAATCTGACTGGTATTTCCTCCTTTCCGGTTTGAGCATGCCCACCGGCATTCTCACCAGATGATTCAGACGTTTTTTCTTCTTGCTTAATCTGATCAGCTAAATTTCATTACCATGACAAATTCAATACATTACAGACCAGCTGATTAGATGGCTACCACGGAAGCAGCTGACGCCAAGTAGCCTGTCCTAGCAGAACAGCGGCTGGAGAGTAACACAGAAACATAAAGATGGCAGAGAATGTTTCTTCTGTTTATGTGCTAATGCAAACGTTGACCTTTTACATATGTTAAAACCCCAAACGTCTACATATTTTACTGGGACTGTCAAGTGACAAAGCAATGCATACTTATGGAGTAAAAAGGAAAACAATGCACTGTTTTCAAAATGTTCTGCAAATAAAAGTGTATTCCTCCAAATCACTACCAAATACTTTAACAGGGAAAAAAAAAAAAAAAAAAAAAAAAAAAAAGAGGCTAATCTTTGAGGTAGAGTTGGGAAAAAAAAATTAATCTGAAACTGAAGTACCACACCCAGTAACCAGTATTGGTCGCATACCGATACTGGTTTGGTAAGGTAATTTTATTTATATAGCACATTTTCAGCAGCAAGGCAACTGAAAGTAATTTAAATGAATTAAAAGGAAATAAAAAACTAAATAAAACAATCCAAAGGAAAGGGCAAACGAATCCAATAATGTTGAGCCAATGTATATAAACTAGATACTCCTGTTCAGGGTTGCTAGATAAATATAATCATCTGGCCCAATTCCTTCCCTGGGTTGGATGAATAGGAGTGTCTCTGCATAATATATAAAGTATGTTGGTCTAAATAGTGACTACTCCAAAGTTTCTAAACAAGCTGGAGAGTGATGAAACTGAGCACTGATCCACCCACCTCTACCTTCCACTTCATCGTAAACAGCAACCCGTCTCAAATGAACCAGATGCTCATGTCTCGCATTCATTCCTCATCAGAAATTGTGCTAAGCTGAACAGGTTAAGCAGCACAACGCTAACCGCCGTTGTTTTTGTTGTCATCCGCCCATCCACATGTAGAATGAGTCCTACAGCCGTGCGTTTTGTGCCTTCTCACCTCGGCACTACAGAAACGTTTCACTCCTGGCTTCAAAAAAAAATGCTGGTGTGAGAGTCTCCGGTCTCAGGTGTAACATTTTTGCTTTTGGATCGTAACAAAATTGTTACAGTTCCACTGGGGAGCGTCTCTGTGCAAAAGTGGATCTCAGATAAAATCTTGACATCATACACAAAAGTTTGTGGTTGTAACAGGACAGACAGTTCAACGGTATATTAAGACATTTCACCTACAACCTTCAAGAAGGGCCTGGACACTGATGCTCTTTGCAAGGTTTCACTCGAGTGTCGCTCTTCATCTACTCATTTACTTCTTCGGACTTAAAAAAATAAATAAATAAAGTTATCGTATCAGCACAGCTCCAGGGAACATAAACAGCTGCACTGCGATGAGCTGCCTCATGTAAACTCCTCCGCCTTATCGTGGTGAAGCATCAGTTGCACGAACCGTGTCGAGATGGCGGATAGAGTCGGTAGAAACCGAGAGCTCAGCCTTGGGGACAGGGTGGGGAGTTTCCAAGAGGTTTGAATAAAAATAAAAGCACAGTGGTCTTTGGAGTGGAGGAGAAGTCATCTGATTTTCTTTCGAGATGGGACTTAAACTCTTCCTGTGATGCTCCCAGTGGAGAGGCGCTAGACACGTGAAGCAGGGCGGAGACCGGCAGAGCGAGTCCCTTCAATCTGCAGCATAAAACCTGTAGGGACGGCTGCTTATTTAGTCTTTAAATTCATATAAACTCCATACAGAGATACAGAAATGCCTTGAACTCATTGGGCCTCAGCTACAGAGTAGAATAACCACAAACTTAATGAAAAGAGGTCACTGCCAAGTCACCCCTGCAGTAGAAATTGCTCTCGCTTGTCTGACTGTATTAATTCCCAAGCTTCAGAGACCTCATAAATCGTTCAAAACTGATATCAGTCATGGGGCAAACATGATGCACACACACAAAACGATGGAGATTGGACATAATATTAAAGAATTAGACTCAGATTTCGAGACCAGACACTTGGAGTGGCCAAAGGCCAAGAGGCACACAGCGACACTATTAGTATATCTAAAAGCACAATTCTGCACCCTGAGGCCAAGCATATTCAGCTACCGTGGCCGCCGCTCAGTCTGCACGCGTGTGTGTGACTGTGTCAGAGTCAGAGAGCATGAAGAGGCACGCCTGTGACTCACATGCTAATCTTTTGCAGAGTACCGCCGGTACCCACACCTAGAAAAGCCACGCAAAGTGTGAGTGGGCGTGACTGGGAGGAAAGGTGGATGGTGGTCGCCATGGCATTTTGAAAGGCGGTGTGTGCGCGTGAGGAAATAATCCTGAATAATAGGTAATTGGCCAAGTTACGCAATTCAAATTTCTTCCTCCCGTGAACAATGATCGATAGGGAAACCAGAAGCATTGTGGGACAAGACAAGCGTGCGTTTGTTATTGCATGCGATATGTTGCAGCTTGTAGATGCAATTATGTGGAAATGCTGCTGCAATACTGGACCTCAACATTCAAAACAAACAACACCTCCAGACTGATTTACAGAGAGTTGCCAATAACGTCTACCACCGTTCACATAAACCGTTCTGTGTTTGACCCATTTCTGATCAAATCTGATGGTGTAGCATTACATGTGGAGAATTCCTAAGAATACTTGGAGTTTAAACACAAATTACAGAATATTTGATCATTTTATGGAGTGCTTTAATACTATTCTTGCTAGTTCTTAAATTAGTTAAAACATCTTGGACCCGAGGCTCTGAAAACATGCGATTAGCAATGATTTTTATCTGAATAATTAAGAAATGACCTGACAAACAGAGATTTCTGTTTGGAGATTTTAGCCTGCAGCTCATCTGAACTTACTTTAGCTAATCTTGAGTGATTTAATAGAGATAAACACTTTCATGTCTTACAGCTTCATAAATCAGAATAAAAAGCTCTCTATAAAAAAAACATTAGCTTAGTTACACATCATGATTATTGCCTTTTCATTATGTTAAAGTGAAAAAATGTTTGTCCAAAGGTTACTCTGTGATCCCAGTAAAATATTAGCAGAACTACTGACTCATTTCCACTTCTTTTTTTTTTTGACATGCTATTTTTTTAATGCCGCCTCCCCTCAACTATAAACCCATCAAACGGATCTTAACGCGAAACTCACAGGAGCTGCAGCAGGAAGTCGAAATGATCGTCATATTCCTCCTTCCACATCTCGGATCCTGGACGTGAGCGGGGGAAGGCGCGCTGCGCACCGACCCCCTCATCCTGCAGCGGCCGGGAAAACGGGCATCGTCCCGGTTTGCGGGTTTAACGTCAAGCTGCAAACGATCTCCTGAGCGCCGACCGGATCCCAGGATCAAAACGCTGACGGTTCTCTGGTCAACCTGACGGGTTAGCGCTGGCTAGTTAGAGCGAGCGGCGGGAGGCGGGGTGGGGGGTTGAGGTCGTGCTGAAGAGGTTTTCCTTGAAGTTTCTTGGTTGGTGTGGACTCTTCACAAAGGAGAGGATGTTGGAGGCGGAGCGATCGGCTGGACAGACTTTTTCCTGACGGATTGCGCTGTTCCTAGTGGTGGCTTTACAATGGGCCTGTGTGTCCGGGCCAGCACAACTTCCTCTGCGCTAAAATACAGAGACTATAGAGGCCAACAGATCAGGTCTGTGTGCGCGCGGGGTGTCCAGACTTCTGGACACAGCTGAGCCTTTTCCGCAAGTTTGGAGGCACAATCAGAAAATACTGGCCTGCATTTGTATTAAACAAAAATAAAAATTAACCTAATAAGTAATGAGGATGAATATCAGAAAAACATCCAATCGTGCTACTATATGCTGAGTACTTGATTGCCTTCGTACAGGGCCGGATTTAAATCAATAAGGGCCCTTGAGCTGGAGCCAGTTTTGGTACCCCATCACAAAAAAAAAAAAAAAAAAAAAAAAAAAAAAAAAAGACAAAAACATCTAGCAGATGGCTCCATGTTGGTCCCCCCCCCCCAAAAAAATGGTATTTTTCAAATATTTGAGTGTATTCAGTTATTTTTTTTAAACAAATCCAACAATATTTTAATAAACCGCCACATGTGAAATAATCCCTTGACACCAGTATGAAGTACAATGTAAAGCATGCACAAAACTAAAAAAAATATATATATAATAAAACATTATTTTAGCCACCACCCAAAACTCTCTGCCCTGGGCAGAGATTATGTGGAAATGCTGCTGCAATACTGGACCTCAACGTTCAAAACAAGCAACACCTCCAGACTGATTTACAGAGAGTTGCTAATGGCAACGTCTACCACTGTCCACATAAACCGTTCTGTGTTCTTTTTGAACTTATGTCTAATCAAATCTGATGGAGTAAGCCCTGCCTTCCTTCGCTGTTCCACTCGACTACAATCCCTCTTCACAGCTCAGTCAATCAACTAGACCTTTACGAAAAGAAAAGCACAAAAAAAGACCTTCACGTCCCATTGGGGGGACCAGAAGTACAGCCAGATTAACAGTGAAATGGTTTTTAATCAAAGTGCGTTAGAGCAGTCTAGTTCTGAGGTCTGCAACCTTTTCAGTCCAAGGAGCCATTTTTGTCTTCATTTCAACAAAATAAAACAGTCTCGGAGTGAAGTGGTGATGACGGACCCAAATTCAGAGCAGGCAGAAGCAACGAGCGGCTGTGAATTATTTAGTGACAAAATGATAAACATGAACTTACAAAACCAAGGCGACGACAGGGAGCAACAAACAGGGACTGTTTACAGAGAGCGGGAGGTGTTTAAATACTGGCAGAGTGACCTCTGGAACAACAGACTGGGGCTGACGAGCTAACGGGTTGCAGGTGTGAGAGGAGAGAGCAACCGCAACAGGCTTAAAGTGTCAACTTTTGGACCTGGACACTGAATACTAGCTACTGGCACTGATGGTGACTTGTCTTACTTTATCAGTGTTTGGAGGAAGCAACAATTTCAGTTTATTTCATTATTATTTTCCGACAACTGGCTGTGTGAGGATTGATCGGGTTCTTGATGGGACTTTCCCGGCCACTGACCCAATATTTAAAGACATTTAGCTATCGCTCTGCCTCGTGACAGAGCGCTCCATCGTGCTGAACAAAAAAACAAAACATGGATTATTGAGTTGCCCAATGAGACGAGACGATGGACTAATGTGAACACTGCAAAAACACAAAATCTTACCAAGTATTTTTAGTCTAGTTTCTTGTGCCAATATCTTGGCACGAGATATTGGCACAAAAGTAACTTTTCAGCAAGATATGAGCTTATTTAAAAAAGTAATTCATTAATAGTGATGAAAAGGCTCCAGCTCCATTAGCAGACACATTTAATTAAAACAAGCCAGTTTCCCCTTGTTATAAGTGAAATAAATCTGCAAGTGGAACTGGAGCTTTTTCATGAATATTAAGGAATTATTGACTTAATCTCCTATATCTTGCTGAAAACTTTCTCATAAGTTAGCTTTGTCTTATTTCAGGTGTACTGTGATATTTTTTACAAGAGACTAGACCAAAAATACTTGGTAAGATTTTGTGTTTTTGCAGTGTGCAAGTGTTTCCTTGCAGAAGAATGATTTGTTTTGGAATAAATCTAATTCAGTCAGAATGACAAAGTGAAATGAGCGGCCCTGTCCACACGAAGACGTCCCTCTTAGCTTGAAGCGATGCCTCAACTTATGGCAAGTACAAATCCAGTTTTTCCTCATCAAGTTCATTTTCATTATTTTTACTGACTATAAGCAGTTGCGAGTCATTTCATTTCATCTGAGCACTTTTCACTGAAAACACACTGAGTGCAAATCACCACCATAAAAAAACGAAAGCAGTAAAGTTTGTGAAAATAAGATTTCGGTCCGTCTCGAATCGTCCGTCTGCGACCTAAAAGGAGCGTGTGGAGGTTTTGAGCTCTGGTCACAAGTCAGTCTGCCGTGACTCACCGACTCTTTGTCACTCACTGACAATAGACCAGACGGCAGGATTTATAGACCTGCCCGACGACAGCTTATTTTCACAGCAACTAGGAAAGTCTCCTGCTAAACCGGAAGAAGTTACGGAAACCATATGCAGCCTAATAAAGTCGTCTTCACGCCAGGTTTTTGCATGAAATGGCCATACAACACCGCCAGGATGTAAAGCTTGATTCAAAAACAAGCTGAGCCAAAAGTTTTTGGGCTTTTGGCTCCATCTATATTATATCCAATATACACTCTGACACCTACCTGTGTTTCCAGTGGAAACAGACATATATGGGATTAAATTGGAGCTGATAAAAATTGGCTGATGTTAGTTATTTTTTTCTTTTGGGCTATTTAACGTGATTAAGACTTTTTCTAAAATGTACGTTGACACCAGTCATTTACCGGGAGTGAAAAAGGGGTTTTTATTCGTTACTAAAATTACAATGTGATGCATTTTTCTTTATGTAAGAGCAGTTATATCGATGATCAGAGCGACCATGACCGCTCACTGAAGATTAAGATCAAGTAAGAGGAAGAAAAGACTGGATAATTCTACGCTTTGTTATTTATTTTACTTTACATTAGAATTGCTGATTGCACTGACAGAAAAATGAAAGTTTTGTTATTTTTACATGTTTGATCAAGCTTGTGAAACTATTGATGTGTTTAAGTGTGCTCTACTGGGGCAGAGTTGGCAAATGAATTTGTAATTCAGTTCATCGATGTCTCTGTTTAAATAGAAAACAGAAACATTTAAAGTCAGCTCTGTTTTCCTGTATCGGATCGGTACCGGGCCACACTAAACCTCTGATATCGGTATCAGAAGTGAAAAAGTGGATCGGTGAATCCCTAATTAAAGAAAAGCAAATTTATCTAAGAACAGAAGTTGTTCACTAGAGACTTTTAACATCAATTCTAGAATCACAGACAATAAGGAGAACCTACAGTGCCAAGTGTTGAGCTTTTTCTGGCATCTGCCATGAAAATCAGAACAACAAAAAAGTTTCACTCTCATAATGAAAGAAAGTTCTACCATTTACCTGCAAACCTGTTTTTTACCAGTGTTGATCTATTTTCCATCTCGCTCGGTCAGTCTCCCTTCACAGACACGGCAACACAACATCACCACTTAGCTGCAAACAATGAACAATGGTGACCTCTTTTGGCTGAGTGAGACCAATTATGCTCAGGTGTGGGATTGTGTTTGGTGAAACGCTGGACAGCAGCCTCGTCTGACTGGCAGAGATTAAGCTCTGGGAAAACAAAACAAAACAAAAAAAAAAAACAGCCACACTTTTACAGTGAAGAGCGTCCCGGGCTGCGGTGGGAAGAGCCTCGGCCAGCCTAAACAGTCGTTGCTACAGTAAGAATGTGGGATGTGTCATTAAACACGGAGTCGAGCTATAAATAGAAACATCTAAATCTGCCAGCGTTGAAATGAGTCCCTTACTGTGTGCGTTGCGGAAAGTGGCTGGAAGGAAATTTTGTGCTGCTGGATGTTTTTGCAAAAAAAAAAAAAAAAGTGTGTAGTCCTCTTTTTGTGTCTTTGTACGTGTGTGTGTGTGTGTCTATATAGCTGCCTGTGTGAGAGCCAGGAAAAGATAATCGGCAGGATGTTTCAGCTCAGCTATAGAACCATGCTGAGGATTTTATTTCCTAAGTAATGCCATGAAAGAGAGAAAGAGAGAGGGAGAGACAGACATTTCCTATGTGTGTCGTTGAGGAAGCTTGGGGATGTGAGCGAATTAAGCGCAGCCCTTGTTTACGTAAGCGCTGCTGCCGGCCCGTGAGTCCTTTATGCCGATGTGCGTTTCTCACTCCACGTACATGAGAGAGATTAGTCCACACGCCAGAGCCGCTCCTCTGATATGGAAACAACTGCGCCTGGCTTTCATCTGCTTTGCCTAGCACTCTTGATCTGCGGGGCCTCGCGAGGCAGCAACGCAACGCATGCACGCAAATAACCGACCAGGAACAAACTCGAGAAACGTGGGAAGACACATCTATCTGTGTGTGTGATAATAGTAACACCTGAAAAGTTTTGTGTTTTAATGTGACTGTGTGAGCTGTAGTTCATCTTGGTGTGTAAATTGCTGTGACTAATGTCAGGAGGGAAGTTCCATGTAATTGGTGCAAAGAAGAAGCCAAACAGCAATCAGGTTAGAATCCTGAAAGCATTCAAAAAAGGCAGTGAAGGCGGATTTATACAAAAAAAAAACAAAACTAAAGTATCATCCTTCCCTAACAGTTTCTGCAGCTTCGTCAGTCACATATGCTGTTCCAACTGCTTCACGCTGCATGCTAATGATTTCTTGCAAACACACACTTCAGCTGTTGTGCGATTGATATTCAGTCGGCGTCATCACACGCTCTACCAAATGTCAAATGTCAAATAATCCACATCCGGAGATGCATGTCTCCTCGAAGGAAACGGCAAATTCATTCGCGGCCCGTGTTTTGTGTTTCTGTATTTGGCCGCCGGCCAGAACAATGGCTGGTGTTTGTTTGTCACAGCGGCTGACGAGGACAGCCTTTCAGAGCTGTTAGTTTTACAGCCTGTTCTCCCTTCTCGAGGGAGGAAAAAAAAACTCTACACCATTTATTAATCTATGACGGAGTATTAGGGCCAGACTGAGACAAAACAAAAAATAGAAAAATACAATTATGATGTTGGTCATAACATTAAGGCTATAAAGGAAAGCAATTACGAGAATGTAGTTGTAATATTCCGACTTTATTATTTTAACTTTATTCTTGTAAGGGTGTATTCTCCTAATATTATGTAATTTTATTACTTTATTCCTGTAATTGAATTTTTTAAAAATGCAATGTTTAAAAAAAAATTGAATAAAAAAAAAATTCTTAGCATGGCCGTATTTACCATCTCAGTAATTGACACTATTTAGAAGAAAACAAAATTATTAAATCAATCCTAGTAATAGTAATTAATGTCACATACAGACATTGAAAAGGCAGTATTATGTAATTTCCAGGTACTTAGCACAATCACGTAATTATGCTAACTTCAGTGGTTATAAAAATGCTATTTATATCAAATACGACTTAAAATAAATCTCACTTTATAATTTAACAACCTGAAATTGGGTCTCTGTCTCTTTAAGAAGCCCCAGCTCTTTCTGAAACGCCGCCTTCAGGAAGTCATCACAACATGGCTCCTCTATTGACCCTTTAAGAAACGTTTTTACCAGCGTTGTGCTGAGAAGAAGCTCCTGAAAAGTCAAATATGGAGTTTCCCTCAAATTATGTGGGCTCACAGGACATTAAGGTGTCCTGGTCAGGCGAGACTTTATGCACAAAGCACTTTTTGTGGTGAAAAACTACTGATGCTGCCACATTCCCACTGTGGAGCACGGTGGTGGGAGCATCATCCTGTGGGGGGATGGGAAGCAATACAGGAAGAAAACCTGCTAGAGATTTGAGCAGCATGATAACAAATAAAATGCAAACTCGTCACCACTTTCACTCTTTTCCACTTTACAACTATGCACAACAACTGTTTGCTGATCTATCGCATAAAATCCCAACACAACGCGTTGATGTTTGTGGCTCAACATGATAAAATGTGAAAAAGCCCAAGGGTACTCATATCTTTGCAAAACACTGTATCTATTGCTGCACAGCCGCTCTGTCCTGAGGTGAAAAAGACGAGCTGTCCGCGACGCTCCGGGAGCTGAGATGTGCAACCACGGCTAGCCATTGGAAAGAACGGAGGAGAGGAAAGAAGGATAAGAAGCAGCAGAAGAAAAACACCGAGAGGGGAAATGGAAAACAGTGGGATGCGATAAACAGAGGAGGATGGTGTGTGTGTGTGGGCGTGGGGGGGAGTGTGGGTGATTTTAGATGAGATAAAATGGCGTGACGAAGCACAAGAGGAGAAATGAACGGAAGGTGAGACTGTCAACAATAGCGGGGTGACAGAAAAGGAAGCTCAAAATGTTGTGACAGTGCACGTCACACGTTTAAAAAAAACATCACTGACGTCTTATAATGCCCGTTAACAAGAACATCCAACTAAAGAACGCCCTTTTAAATACAAAAAACTATATGCATGGAGATTATAGGCTATACTTTAAAATAATAACCAGGCATTTATGAAAGAATAAGTAAGACTTCGAAGTAAAACAACAAAATATACTTTTACGAGTGTGCTCCAAAAATCGATTCATATAAGAATGTGTATGTGTACATTTGCCTCGCTGCAGGATATTTTCCCTTTAATTAACCGTCTCGGATGAATATTACTCCCGTGTGCTGAAATCTTCTGCCACTAATGGTCCACAGTTAGCTTACCTGGCACAGTTAGCTTACCTGGCACAGGTTCGTCGCATTTGACAGCTTTTGTGCCGAGCTAGCTGAACCTGGCTAACCTTACATCACAGAATACCTTCGTTTTTTAATGTTTTAATTTTGAAAAATGTGATTCCATGTCTCCTTTTTCTTTTTTTCTTTTTTTTCTGGGAGGAAGCCAAACCGCTTCATTGGCATCTGACACAGCTGGGTCGCGTCGAGAAGATTGAGGATTTACTACGATTCAGAATCGATATAAAAAGTCCCAAACTTGATTTTAAAAAACAAAACAGTTTTTTTAAATCAAAAAAACTGTTTTGTCTGCTGCCTATCAGCCTCCATTTTGTAACTACGGGGACATTCTGATGTCGCCATGCAGAAGGTACCTGAGTGTATGAACGCAAGACAGCTGCGTTGCCACTGACCAGAAAATTGCGCAAATTGGAAAATAAATCCGCTTAATGGAAACACGGCAATTTTGAAAAAGCTCACGTTTCCCCATGAAAGGTTTGTGTGCTAGGATGAGATGGTTTTTTGGTTGTATCGAAATGTGATCAACAACCGGATGTTACTACTGGCAGAAGAGACAAAGAAGACGACAGGAAGTGGTAGTAAGATGATGGAGCAGCTGTTTTTTTTTTAATGTTTATTATGTGAACAGTCTTATTCATGTAGGATTTTAATTGCGTTATTTAATGGAATTCGAAAGTCTGCTTTTTTGGACATTTAGGGAATATCGACAAAGTTTTGCAAACATAATGAAAACATAGATAATAAAGAGGAAACTAAAAAAAAAAAAAAGAAAGAGAGAGAGAGATTCAACCGGCCCCGTTTTTGTTGAAGGCAAACATTTTGGACTTATTTTGTTTCTCACAGAATTACAGAGAAGACTGAGATTGACATGAGCTTCACCGTGGTAAAATTCACTAAATGAAGACTGAGGACTTCGGAAACACCGCAGCTAAGCTACAGCGGAGCCGAGGTACGTCACAACCTCTGGTACAGAGCTCTGAGTGAGGTGGTCAGAAGATTGTGGCCGTGTTGTATACGTGTTGGACAGCAATGTCCAGCACCAGTCTGCTTCAACCAGTCTGCTTCCACTACCCAGTCCGGTTTTTGTATCGGCAGGTGACGTGAATACGGAGCACTTACCTGACATGGTGAGGAATTTCTTCACTGAATAACTACAAAGACCGTCAAATGGCTAAAAACTTCTGGATGGAAACTGTAACGTTGCCATCCACAGAAGGGTGGCGCTCTGTCTGTAACTGCTTTGTAAAAACACAATGGAGAAGGCAGTGTGGGAGTGGGAAAGACATTTTAATGTCTCCATTTGTCGTTCTGCTTTGCTAAGCAGACTGGAGTAGAGCATGAGGATCCTTTACACATCTATAGATTGAAGCAGGGATAATTATGAATAATCGTTTTGAATCAAAAATCGGTTTGGAATTGAATCGAATCGTGGTCCCAAAAATGGGAATCCAATCGTGAGATTGTAAAAGATTTCCACTCCTATTTTGGAGTTCATAACGAGTTCAATGCATTGCAGATCTCCACTAACGAGACACAAAGGTTTCATGATCATACATTTTACTGGATGATAAATTGGGCTGCAGTGAGGTGCAGTTGGTACCTTCTGGCCTTGCAGCAAGAAGGTTCTGGGTTCGATTCCCGGCCCGGGGTCTTTCTGCACGGAGTTTGCATGTTCTCCCTGTGC
>CAEGAE010033704.1:0-37216 GCA_903067095.1 Girardinus metallicus | reverse complement strand
TATATATACTGTCTAATACTTTCTGTCATTGCAGTGATGACAACAATAATCTCCCTTCTGATCAAATTTCGATTTCTTTCAAACACATAGAGAACAAGAGTAAACACAATTAATCCCCCAAATGAATTTACACTTGTGAAGAAGTTCAGACTTATTTAGTCCTACCTCCTCTCCAAGACTTAGTAATAATTTGTTCTTCCGTTGCCTTATTTTAAATGATATAATAGTAAATTTAGCAGAACTTAAGCAATAATCATTTTGCTTACTGTTAGTTTTCTATGTGAGTAACAACAAGGTAACACAACCTTCCATTGATGTACTACTATAAAATCTTATTGTTGCTTTGTGTTGAAATTAGACTTCTTATCGTTACACAAACATAACCGAACACACATGGACAAATTCATATACAATTGTTTGTTATTTTTCTCAAGCATGTATTGCATTTGCACATGCATACATGCACACCTACTAACACATAGACACACATATATATATATTAATCAGCCATACCAAAGAAAGTTAATAATAATATGTTAAACATACACATTGATACTTGTAATTTATCCATCTCTACCCGTTTATCTATCTGTACAAGCAGCCAGAGGTTGAGCTGGTTGGAGGAGAGATTTCAGAATGGGGAAGTTTTAAACAGGAAGCACCTAATGTGATGAAAGGGCCGTTTCCACAACAATACCGCTTTACTTCCTGGTGTTTTGAAGATTAATGATCGGTCAGGTTTGTTTCTGCTTTTTATCTGAGTGTTTGAACTTTGATTTGAGATAAATTGTTTTGACTCACTAAGAAAGTTACAACACAGCAGGAAGCAGAACAGGAAGTCACAATAAAAAGCGATTATTATACAGTTAGTCAGTAAAGTCAGTCATTTTCAACAGTTTGGTTTCCTTCAGGGTTTTTTTTGCACATTATATTGTTAAGTTGAATAGTTTTTGTTCTAAAAAGTCATTTTAATTATGTTGCATAACTTTTGGTAGATGATCCTCGCAGAGACTTTCTCCCATAGGAGAACCTTGAAGTTCATAAACAATGCATTTGTAATCACTCTTGTATATTTTGCTGGCAAATGTTCAAACAAGAGCCATCCATGAGATCAAACTTTTAGACTCTTGTTCTCAAATAAACAGGTAAATCAAATAATTATAGTAATATAGTAATAGTTCTGTAGATAGTTGTGTTGTTTTTTTATTTCATTTTCCACAAATATCAACATCCCACAGAAGAAAATTAATCCATTTTCTTTTCGTAGGTGTTTTTTTTTTTTATTTTCGTCATTTGAAGACCAAGAAATAGAATTTAATTTGTGGTTCTATGGTAGATTTTTCTCTGAAATAATAAGTTTTTTTTTTTTAAATAAAATTTATTTGAAATAAAATCACGGTAACATTTGTGGCTGAAGTTTTTTATTTTGCTGACCTGAGGGTAGAAATGGCTCTTTGATTTGAAACAGGAGGTTTTTGGTTTAGTTCCTAAAAGGCGTTTATCCCAACCTAATCATTAGGACTAATGGAGCTAAAGTGTCCCTGCAGGGAGGGAAGGCCATGTCGACAGTAAATGTGTTAGTTACAGTTTCCCCTAACAACGTATTACATCAATCGGACTGGGCGATATGGACTTAAAATTTTTGTCACGATATTTTGTTGTATTGTTGTGATAACGATAAAAGTGATGAGAAGAATTATTCATTGCTTCTTTTTGAGGTTACTGTGCGTCAGTAATTATAGCCCTACAGACACAAATGCTGCTTTTGAAAAACATTCCCAGTTCCTCTTTAGGACACCAGTCACATAAAGAAGAAGTGTAATTTGTATTAAAGTGCTCACAGTAACTGCAGTAATCATATTTTTAAATGCATTGATATTTGTTGATGCTTTCATTGAACATAGAGAAAATAGTAAAACTAGCAATGCAGATAGTTTTGGAGCGTTTTAAACACTAATTGGACTTTATTGTCCCAACGATAAATCTAAATTTTTATCATGATAGGAATTTTATCACGATAAGTAATAAACTATAAGATAAATGCTCACTCCTGTACATAAACGCTTTTTACTATCACAATACATTGATTTTACTATGGCATCACATTGATTTAATAAATGATGCATTTTCTAAACAACCCTAAAATAGCACATTTCTGAATTTAAGTCAATGCTCTCTTCTTCAGCATTTGCCTTGGTTACCTTCTAATTCATATAGTTGATCAAAAAAGTCTGTTTTATTAACCCGTGTTGCTGCACTGCAGGTGCAGAAGCTGCACTGCATGTGCCCTGTGGACTTCAGAGGCGTCTTTCAGCTTGATGAGAGGAGGCGGGACGCCGTGACTGCTCTTGGGATTTTCCTGGTAGAATCCAACCTGCAGGTAAATCCCGTTCCTGCCGCTTCGTCGTGCGTTCACGCCAAGGGCGACTTGCTAAACGCTGTTGTGTTGCAGCACAAAGACGTCATCGTCCCCTACCTTCTTGGGCTGCTCAAAGGGCTTCCCAAGGTTCAGTGGATCGAGGAGAGCTCGGAACGCAAAGGGCGGGGTCGGTATCACCGTGGCGCTCAGATAGAGTCTGGAAGCTGTCATCGGGAGGCTTTAATCTCTGTTTTCGTCTCGTCCTACAGACGCTCTTCCAGTCGCAGAAAACTTCAGCTTTTGTCTTGTGACGCTGCTCTCAGATGTTGCTCAGAGAGATGAGAACTTTAGAGGACAGGTGTGTGCTTCCTATTTACTCATACGGATCCACAGACACATAGTGTTTAGTGAGTGCATTAGTAGATTAGCTGTGAATAGATTTATTTGACATAAAATCACGCTGCCTTCGTTTTCAACCCCTTATTGCCTATATTTATATCATATATAATAAAAATAGCATCATAGTGGTTTTGTTGTCTGGCAGATGCTAAATAAAATAAAGATTCTCTTTATTTATACCCAACACATGTATTGGATCTAAATTTATAGTATGATGCAAATTAGTGATGTTGGGCATAATAGTAACTGAATACATTTTCAATGTCAGGTATGTAGATTCTTCTCTTGATGCTGCTGTGGCTGATCAGAAATACAGCATCTGTTTCTGTAAGATCACTGGTCAATTAGCACAGTGTTTGAAATACAGTCTAATGCTGTAAAATTACAGCTGCTGTCTTTTTTATTTATTTAGTTATTAGGTATTTGATAGGGACAGACACACAATAACAGATAAACTGAATAAAGCAGCAGTCTCATGCCTGCATCATGGTGCTTATAGCATAAGATAATTTGATTTGTGTCATTCATGCTTTGACCACTAGATGTAAAGAGCTTCCATTGGAATCCTAGGTATGTGTAGAATATTCATCACTAGGCAGCATTTAGACATGAAGCAGTTTGAGGAGATTTTGTGTTAATAATCTAAAAATGGTTAAGTGTTTGAAATGAAAAGACTAAACATCAAGTAAGTGTGTTTGTGAATAAACAAGCTGCACTTTTATTCTTTATTTGTATTAAAAAATTAATGAAATAGAAGAAAATAACACATGTGACTTATTTAAATTAGATGGAGATCCTCAGGGATTTACACTTGGGTCTGTTTCTCTTTCTCTTTTTGCCTATATCCTTTCTTTGGGTCAACTTTTCCAAAAATTCAGTTGAGTTTTTTGATAGGCTGATGATACATAGATGACTTACTGAATGTTATCATTTCTCCTGAATGGTTGGCTCGCCACACCCTTGATATAATTCTACACGACGACAACAATGCTCTAAAGATGAAAGTGTCCTACTCAGCTTAGGTCAAAGAAATACAGAATTTTGTCCAGTTGTTGTCTTGATGCTCTGTAATGGTCCGTGACACCATAAGGGCCAGGAAAATCAGTGCTGATACAAGAACATGATAACATCTGTTCCCTTGTCTGAAGATAGAACTATACAGTTATGACATACATGAGATTTAATGACTTTTGCGCTAAGTCCTCCTGAACTAGTTTTTGAAAAGCCAGCCATGTATTTCAGATCCTGGAGGCGCTCATGGACATTATGCAGGTCCTCCAAGATATCTGCAAAAATCCAGATGCTCACGATAAAGGTGCTAACCTAACACATTTTACATTTTCTCCATGTTTCAACTAGTTATCCCAGATGATCTTATCCTTTGAATCTATTTCATCTTGCAGGATATTTGTGCAGGTACACTGTGCCCAGCCTGCTCGGTGTGGCCAGGGCGTTTGGGCGATACAGTAACACGGACGAGCCGCTGCTGTCCAAGCTGTTCCCCCGACCCGCTGCTCCGTTGCTGCCGGCGGGTGACTGCGGCGATGCGGCCCGACGGCGCTCCTTCAACGACTTCCGCTCCATCCTGCCAAGCTCTCTGCTCACGGTGTGTCAGGGAGACTCTCTGAAACGTAAAACCTCCTCCGTGTCCAGCGTTTCACAACAGGTATCAGCAACTCCAGAGTGGAACAGGCAAGGCGACTTGGGACTCGCGTTAAAATAAGATACACCATGTGTCTGTTTTGCAGGCAAGTCCGGAGAGAACGGGACTGACGCCCAGCTCTCCTGCCGATCCGTCTGTGCAGTACTTTGAAGGTAAACGCAGCCTGAGCTGATCGTCTCCATTGATCATATTATTGCACAATTTAACCATTTTTTAAAATAAATTAACTTAATGGAAACACGGCAATTTCGAAATTGGTTTATTTAGGGAAAAAAAATTTCTGCATCACACGAGTCACATCACAACAATCAGTTGCTGCCGTTGGCACAAAACAAGAAGAAGAAGACGACAGGAAGTGGTTGGAGGATGATTGTGTGGCGTGTTTTTTAATTACTTCTTATATGAACAAACTTATTCACATGTGATTTTAATTGCGTTTTTTATTTAATGGAAGCACCACAATTGCGAAATTGTATTTTTTGACATTAGTGGGATATTGACAAAGTTTTGCACACATTTATAATGGGAATGCTCCGGGAAGCATAATATAAACGGAGCATGTTCACATTTCCAAATGTTATTTTTACTTAAATTTCCATTGCAAATGTGCACAAATCTTTGTCAGCATTCCGTTAATGTTGGAAAAAATACAATGTGTGTTTTCCATTAAATAAGAAATCAAATTAAAACCACACATGAATAAGGTTGTTAACGCGAAAAATCATTAGCGGCTCCCTATGCAGTGTTTTGGAGAAATTGTAATCGGTGATTTTACAGAGGAGCTGTGAATTCAGCATGTTAGAATGACACACAACTTTATATGAGCTGTGTGACGCTGTGAGAACTCTGGTGGAGCCATCTGTCTGAAAAAAAACAGACAATATTCCTCCTACCACTTCCTGTCATCTTCTTCATTGTTTTCACTAGTGGTAGCATCTGGCTGTTGATAACTTGACTCTTGTCATGCAAAAAAAAAAAAAAATGTTTCCATTGCAGTTTTGTAAAATACATCCATTTCCATGTAGTCGAAAAACCACCTCATCCCAGTACACAAACTTAAAAAAAAAAAAGTTTAAAAAAAAATTGCTGCGATTCCATTAAGCACATTTATTTTTGTAGTTTCAAGTTGCACAATACGTTGACTAATTCAGCACTTTTCAACCTCCCTCCCCTCCTCAAAGCATTTCTTTTCTTCCCCCAGGCTCCTACCTCCCTGATGGCAGCACCGTGGACCCCAATTATTACTTCTCCACCATCAGCTCCAGCTTCTCTGTCTCTCCTCTTTTCACTGGGAGCAGCTCCGGAGAGTTCCAGGTTCCTCTGGAGATGCTCAGACAGCTCCTTCACATGGTTAGCGCTAGCTACACTCAACACTTTCACTACCAATCGCAGCACAGTGCAAAACTGAAATCTGTTCTGGCTTCAGTCTTTGTAGTTAGACTATTACCTCAGTAATGCAAACATAAAATAGTTAATATCCTCTGCCGTTAGTTTATTGTTGCTTGCTTGTCTTGATCAGGTTGAGCAATTTGTTTCCGAGTCGTTTTTGAAGTCCCTGGATGGCATCCTAGCAGAACACCAGGAGGTAGGATTCCTACATCGAAGTTTGTTCTCTTTTCTGTGAATTTGTCAGATTTATTACTTGCAATTAGATTAATACCACTGTTGCCAACTTATCAACTCTGTTGCTTTATTTAGCAACTTTTCAGACTAAAAAATAAATCTGCCAAAATCATAATCGGACCTCAAAACTGCAATCTGCGCACCCATACTTGTAACGGTTATTGCTTACTGATGCTGTTCTCTTCATAGAGCAACCCAGAAATTCATCTTTACTATAAGACGTTCAGTGATCCGCTATATGTGGCCATATTTAAAATGCTGAGAGACACTCTGTACAATCTGAAAGGTGAGAAATCCGTTCTTGACTTTCTTCAAATCATTTAGAAAAACTATGACTAACAGTTAGTCATAGTTTCCCTAATAAATAAATGTATTCTTCATGGTTCAGACCTTCAGACGGACTATGTGAAGGAGGTTCACGACTTCGTCCTGGAGCAGTTCAGCAGCAGCCAGTCAGAGCTGCAGAGGATTCTCCATGACGTGGAGTACCTCCAGAGCGAACTGAGCCCGCTCAAACTGCGTTGCCAGGCCAACGCTGCCTGTGTTGACCTCATGGTTTGGGCTGTCACAGAGGAACAGGGTGAGACTTGGATCATTTGACCCAGTCTAATAAAATGTAATTTGACTTTTCACATTACTTGAAAGCTGTTTTGTTTTGTTTTGGCCAGGAGCTGAGAACCTTTGCACCAAACTGTCAGAGAAGCTGCAGTCGAAGACTTCTAGTAAAGTTATCATCGCCCACATGCCCCTCCTCATATGCTGCTTACAGGTGAGAAAAAAATGAGTGAAATAAATTCTCAAATATGTTTTTATTGTTACAAAACACTTAGAGCTTAACTGACTTTCATCTTTTGTCCGGTGAGTTCTCAGCAATTACAGGAGAGCTTAGTCTGGCAAAGTATGCATTTTGATTTTATTAGTTTCCAAATCTGCAAAAGTTTTTGTCGAACTTGTTGATTATTTTAGTTTATCTGAGTTACAAAGAGACGAACATGCATACATTCAAAAACCTAAAATTCTCTGCTTCTCTATGTAAACCATTCATTTCAATTCAGTTCAATCCACCTAGCCTAGTGACAGCAGGAGTGCAGTGAACCAACATAATGTTGGTGTAACATTTAATCTGTTTAGCATCTTGGTTCGCTGCTCATTAGCTGATCACTCAGAGACTCCCATTGGGACTTCAGGTTTTCTATTTCTTTATCCGGCTCTGACTTCATTTGGTGACAAAAGTGTCACTGAGCTGCCACCATAACTGCACCGTTACTTCCTGACTGCATGAAATCAGTGGAAAGTGGTTCAGAGCTCGATGCCAAGCATGTGTTAGCGTTGTCATGTAACTCCAGAGCTCTGATGTGCGTGTTGTGTTTGTGTGCAGGGTTTGGGTTGTCTGTGCGAGCGCTTTCCTGTCGTGGCGCACTCCGTCACTACGTCTCTCAGAGACTTCCTGGTGGTGCCCTCTCCTGTTCTGGTGAAGCTCTACAAATATCACAGCCAGTGCACTCCAGGTAGCAGCGGCGCTCCCAAGTGGACAAGTTGTCCTCCTCAGACATAGGGGAAGCATGCAGCATATCATAGATGTCTCGTATTTAAGTCACAAACACAAAATAGTGAAAATAGCCAATATTTTAATTCTATGAGATGAACCAACAAAAAGTGGCACATTATTGTGAAGTGGAAGGAGAAGTGTAGCATGCAGCTCTTGGACTGTTATATCTCTACCATTGCCATAATATGTAACTGAATTTCATTTTCCACATTTATTAATTTTAAACAATTTTTAAAAATGGTTTTAGCAGAATAATATCACTATTTTATTTTTATTTCTAGCAGCTAATGCTGTATCATTAGGAGAAATACTTAGCAACATGGTATTTAGCAGAAGCTAATGCTGAGACTACAACCCTGAGTACCAGATTAATTTTGACATTATAATTTACATACTACGTAATGTAATTATATAATATATTTATGTTTAAATCTTGTTCCCAACTGTCCATGTTTTATTTTCTTCTTGCATGTGTCTTGTTGAAAATAAAGTAATTGGGGCGCAAAAAAGGAAACGGGAGAGAAAACAGAACTGCAGCATAAACGGTCTTCATCCATTTCAAAATAAGAGCGTGAATATAAGCATCTGATTAGCTGAAAAACTCTTACCAGTCGAACTTTATTCAACTGAACGTTTACAAAACAGCCAAGAAAAGTGGCCATTTGGAATTGGTTTGGAAACTTTAATTAAGGCGACGCTAACTGCGCTAAACATTTTCAGTTAAGTAAATACAAACCTGGCTCATATATTAGCGGATTAGCGTAAATGTGCCCACCACTGACCTAATACAGTGTGTCTTACAAAATAACTGTCTTTTTAAGGAGGAAGTGACATCAAGATTCATGTGACCAATGAACATTCTCAGTCAACCATCAGCACCAATGCAAGCAAGAAGAGCCAGCCCTCCATGTACGAGCAGCTGCGGGACATCTCCATCGATAACATATGCAGGTGAGTTGGCGCCCAAATAAAAAAAAAAACAATTCAACCTTCCACCTTGAAATCTCCTCGATATTTGAGGAAATTCTGAAAAAATAATGTCCACACTTCTTTTAACTGCTTTATTTTTATTTAGTTTGTAGGGTTTTATTTAAGTATTTAGATGCAAACTCTGTTTTAAATCCAGACTAAAAAGCCACCTTTTGTTTAGAGTTGCTTTTGAACCACAATAAATAGAACATTGACTCACATATTCGATGAAATGTGTCGTCTATTGGTTTTCACAACTGTTGATGATGTGATGTGTGATTTTATGTTTTTTTTTAATGTCTCCACAATGTAAAGCACTTTGACCCGTCATGTTGCTGTACGTACTATGCAAATAAACTTGCTTGGCTTTTCATTTTTACATTTTGTGTTTGCAAGCATAAATGCAGAATTCCAGTTGTTTGTTTTAAAGTTAACAGAAAATATGACCTGCAGAGGAGGAGAGGGACTGAAATTTCCCAGTAGAGACGTTGTCAGGGTAGATTTCTATCTGCTTTTGTTTCATTTAGTTTTGGTTCTACATATTAGGACATGCACGAGGTCCTAATATGTGTTTTGATGTACTTTGCCAGTAGAAAGGATCAGGTAGCAAAACAGTTAGCATAACAGGAAGTAATGCTTTTTTTTTTCCAAGTTCCAAACCAGAAGTCCCTCTTTGCTCTTTCTCCAGGTGCCTGAAAGCTGGCCTCACGATGGATAACGTCATTGTGGAGGCTTTCCTCGCCAGTCTGTCCAACCGTCTCTACATCTACCAGGAAAATGACAAGTAAGCCAGATCCAGAAAAAAAAATCAGCCACCTAATTGTGCTTAAACAAAGCATTTAAAGTCCTTCCCTCCCTTTTCAGGGATGCTCACCTGATCCCGGACCACACCATCAGAGCTCTGGGCCACATCGCCGTGGCGCTGCGCGACACGCCCAGGGTGATGGAGCCCATCCTGCAGATCCTGCAGCAGAAGTTCTGCCAGCCGCCTTCGCAGCTCGACGTCCTCATCATAGATCAGCTGGGCTGCATGGTGATCACAGGCAATGTGAGAGCTGACAGGTTCTTTTCTCGCCTCTAATCGCAGATAAACTGCTGATTCACCGCCGCGAACCGTGATGTTAATTATTCAAATAAATGGATTTTTGCACATAACCCAGAAGAAATGTCAAAGTGAGTCATTGCTTTAAAAAATGAAATTTGTATGAGGTGGATTAATCGCTCTTGTTTCTCTTTTAGCAATACATCTACCAGGAGGTGTGGAATTTGTTCCAGCAGATCAGTGTCAAAGCGAGCTCCATGGTTTACTCCACCAAAGACTACAAAGACCACGGTTACAGGTGAGGGGAACCTTGGCACAAGTTTACATCATAGCTTTGGTGATTATATGCAGGCCAGTTAGGTTTTCTTCCATTATGCAAAGCGGGAATATTCTCACGTTTCCCTTGACGACCACAAATTTTAAAGCATATTTTTGGGGTTTGATGGGATTGACCAACACAAAAGTGTGAAGTGGAAAGAGTAGGATACACGGTTTTAAGCATTTTTACATCTGAAATTCTGTGGTGTGCATCTGTAAATAGTAACGGCTTTAAGATGTCACTTAATATAGAGGCGTAGCGATATCCTTGGTTTGGGTGATCGGCCGATACACATGAAGCAGATCTTGTCCTCCGATCGTATCTGGCTCGCCAAAGGTCTGACGGAGCTGCAGTTCCCAAGCTTCCAAGCCCCCACTCAGCTCCTTCAGACTAGCCAGCAGTAATTAGCAAACACCTGGTGGAACTGTGGATCTGATGAGCTCATTATAGGAGCTGCTTCTCAGTCCAGCGCTGGTGAAAATGTTGTTAGAGGATTAATAGATGCTTAATAATATTATGACGACTTCCTGAAGGCGGAGCTACAGAAAAAGTAGGAGTTTCTTAAAGAGACAGAGGCCCAATTTCAGGACGTTAAATTATAAAGTGTAATTTAAGTCATATTTGTTATATACAGAATTTTTATAGCAACTTCAGTCAGCATAGTTACTTGATTGTGCTATAAAATGGCTCTATGTGCCTGAAAAACACACAATCCTGCCCCTTTAAAGATCTTCAAGTGTTTAGTAAAAACTACCAAATGAACCATAACAGACAGTTGTAGATTAGATGTTGCTGCTTATTTACCATGATCTTGTAAAGCTGTATGCTGGACTTTCATCCTACTTGCTTCCCTCCTCTTTGTGCAGACACTGCTCTCTGGCTGTTATAAACGCTCTGGGTAACATAGCAGCCAACATGCAGGCCGAGCAGATGGTGGACGAGCTGCTGGTCAACCTGCTGGAGCTTTTTGTGCAGCTGGGTTTAGAGGGGAAGAGAGCCAGTGAGCGGGCCTCGGACAAAGGCCCGGCCCTGAAGGTACACTTTGTATTAACATTTACGCTCAACGTTTGAACATTTACTGAACTCTCATGTTGAGTCCATTTCACCGTTTTCACTGTTTTCATCAAAACTATTAAAATATCGCAAAAAAAGACAACGCAAATAAAGCACCCTTTTATCAGATGTTGACATTACATGTGGCTCTAATAAATAGAAAGTAGAGGTTGTAAACCTCTACTTTCAAACCAATTATGTAAAACGTTCTCTCACTTTTTCAAAGTGAGAGAACTTTGAAAAAGTTCTCTCACTTTTTCATGAATCTCATAATTTCATGAATCAAAATTATTCATGAAATTAATTTAAAATCCCGTTTACAGTTTTCATATAGACATCTTATGGAAATCATATGATTGTATGACATCATACAATCATATGATTGTATGATGTTAAGATTAAGGCTAAAGATTAAGGCTAAAGATTAGTTATGTTAAGCTAAAATATGCATATTGAAAAGCTTCATCCAGCAGTGGATCTCTGAGGTTTGTCTTTAATTATGTCGTCTTTGAATATCTTCACTTTGGAAAACAGAAACACGTCTCTGTTTCTTTCTCTGCAGGCCTCTAGCAGTGCTGGAAACCTCGGCGTCCTCATTCCGGTTATAGCCGTGGTAAGTGATCCAGATGTTCAGCTCTTTGCTTTTTTTGTATTTTTTGTGTTGAGTACCTGTAAACTCAAGCACCTTTTTTCACTATGCCGAATGCTAAACCTCCAGGTGTACTTATGGCCGTTTTTAAGCATAATTATGTTTTCCATGCTAGCTGACGAAGCGGTTGCCACCAATAAAGGAGGCAAAGCCGCGTCTGCAGAAGTTGTTCAGAGACTTCTGGCTGTACTCTGTCGTCATGGGATTCGCAGTGGAGGGCTCAGGTACGATACGTTTACGCCACCCTGCTTGTAAATCATTTATGTTGTCGTTCACCTTTTCCATTACCAAGACTTTTAGTATGGCAAGCTGAAAATGAAGCAAAAGATTCAAACATTCACTTAAATTTTTGAATCTTTTCAGGCTTCACATTTCACATTTTGAAAGTGGATTGTCATGGCTTTGAAGGCTTCTGAGGTTAATTTAGGACCGGCCTTTTACGTCTACCGAATAATAGCGACAGGCAAAAGTCATCGCCGTTCGAAGTGAAAATTTATCTGTGCATCACAGGTCGTCATTTACGAGAATGTCATCGTTCACTTGGCTGGAGGAGAGCTACCGATTGTCGCCTCATTGTGCAAGTGGCATTGGAAGATGGAGCCTTTAAGTGCAAATTAAAAAAAAAATCTCAAAGCTGAAGAGAGCCATGTGAAATGTGAGAAGCACAAGGCTGTTGCCAACAGCCACAAACAAACCCCATGAAATTTCACAGTTTTTACTATTCTTGACTCTAATGCAGCAGGATGGGGATGTTTAGTTTTTCCATCCTAAACTTCATTCATGGTGGCATTAAAAAAGGTCTTAAAAAGTCTTACATTTGACTTGCTGAAACCTGCAGATATTGAGAACAAGAATTATTGTCTTTTTACACAGAAAGTTTGTAAATATACGTGCTACTGCATTCATTGTCTTCTTCTTCTTTCCCTCCATCTCTGTTGAAACAATCAGGCCTGTGGCCGGAGGAGTGGTACGAAGGGGTTTGTGAAATCGCGACCAAATCGCCGCTGTTGACGTTTCCCAGCGGGGAGCCTTTACGCTCCGAGCTTCAGTATAACTCTGCGCTGAAGAACGACACAGTCACTCCAGTATGAACACACACTCACACACACGCACGCAGACGCAGGTGCACAGTTTTCTGACTCCAGCTGCTACGCTTCAGGCGGAGCTGAATGACCTGCGCAGCACCATCATCAACCTGCTGGACCCGCCTCCAGAGGTGGCCGCCCTCATCAACAAGCTGGACTTTGCCATGTCCACATACCTGCTGTCTGTCTACAGGCTGGAGTACATGAGGTAAGACGATGCCTCCACAACAAAAGGAAGTCTAATCGTTTAATCGTTTTACTATGGCTGAAACGATTAATCGGATTAATCGTTGCAAATTGATTATTGAAATAATCCTCCCTTAATTTAGCAATCGATTAATTTCTAACCGGAGCATACAAACTCAGAAATAGGCAAGATATTCAGAGCAGTAACTACGACAAAACTGTTTAAAATACATACTCATTTTTCATTTAAGATAAAAAATGACTGTAAATATGATTTACCCCAAACTCCTGAAGGGGCACGTTGTAGCTTCTCCCGGTTTAAAGGACTGCTATGTTATTGCATTCTGGCAATAAAATGTTTATTGTTTTGTTTAAAAAAGGAAGGAATTTTTTGCTTATTTGCATCTTTTAATGTATTTCTCATAAGGCTTAAGTGGTTAAATTAAAAATCTGTGGAATGTGGCTATTTTTTTTTTTATCCACATTCAAGGATTCAGGAATTCAAGGATTTTTTATTGTCATACCATCTTGTTTGTTTCTGGTACGAAATTCGGACTCAGGTCCCAGATTAAGAAATTTACTACACAAAAAAACTAAATAAATATTAAAGTAATTCGTGTTATATGTATACAATATATAATCATCGGCATTATCAATTACTAAAATAGTCTTTAGTTGCAGCGTTGATCTTTACATGAGTAACATGACCTCACTCCATCTTTGTTTTTCATTATGTTTAGGATGCTGCACTCTCTGGACTCGGACCGCTTCCAGGTCATGTTTCGTTACTTTGAAGACCGAGCGATACAGAAGGATAAATCTGGTAATGGCGACAGAAGAGAAAAACTGTTCTCTGACACAGAAAACCGTGTATTAAATCCATGTTTTTCCAGGTATGATGCAGTGCGTGATCGCTGTCAGCGACAAGGTGTTTGAGGTTTTCCTTCAAATGATGGCTGAAAAAGTAAGTGAGGCTTTCTCTTCTCTTTCAGAACCAGAGCACCTCCATAATACTTATCAAGCCTGATGTCTGCATTACATCAATAATTTCAAACCCTGTTAGAAAACAAACATATTTATATAATACTATTTGTTGTTTACTGTCTCTCTGCACAGTTTGTTTACCATATTTTTTCGTTTTAAAAAGCCTAAAACCAAAGCTCACGAGGAGGAGCTGGAACGCCACGCTCAGTTTCTCCTGGTCAACTTCAACCACATCCACAAGCGGATCCGCAGAGTGGCCGACAAATATCTGTCTGGTCTGGCTGAAACGTAAGACGGCTCTGATCCACCGTAAGTCTCAAAATTACTTATTTTTCTTTCATAAACACTCCAACATCTCTCTCCTCAGCTTCCCCCACCTGCTTTGGAGCGGCCGGGTGCTGAAGACCATGTTGGACATCCTGCAGACTCTCTCCCTGTCCCTCAGTGCAGTGAGTGATGATTGTTTAATCAAATAAAGCAGCGTGTGTCTGTGAATCTGTACCACGACTTTATGAGTGTTGACGGTGTGTTGCAGGACATTCATAAAGATCAGCCGTATTATGACATCCCTGACACACCGTACAGAATCACTGCCCCGGACACATATGAAGCCAGGGAGGTAACTCTTCTTTTTTTTTTTTTTTTACTCGATGCGAAATAAAATTCCAAAAATCAGTCATGAACATGTTACGTTAACGTTTCTTTCTGTAATATTCAGAGCATTGTCAAAGACTTTGCTGCGCGGTGTGGAGAAATCCTTAAGGAGGCTATGAAGTGGGCTCCGTCTGTGACAAAGTCCCACCTCCAGGTAATGTTTCTCAAGCCTTTTCTCCTCTGTCGCCTTGAAGAGTGCAGCGCAAAGCAGCTCTACACAGTGGAAACCAGAAGTTTACATATGCCGAATAAAAAGACACATATGCCGTTTTCTCTCACTGTTTGAGGTTAAATCAGACCAGACTTCTCCTGTCTCAGGTTAATTATAGTTTCTAAAATTATTTCTGTTTGCTAGATGTCAAAAAACTTAGTTGTTTTTTTTTAGATATTTTTCTTTATTCAGATTTTGATTTTTTTTTTTTAATTAAAGTATCTGCAATAAGTTATTATACTTCTATATTAATAGGATACTTGTATAAAGTCTATTGGAAAAAGTAAATTTTGTGCCATTCTTAAATGCTATGTGTCAATCCTAAGAAATGTTAATATCAACTTTACATGTCCAGCATGAGAGAAACTAACGTTTAAAGTTTGAACTCCCTGTTTCCATGCGGTGTCAGGAGTACCTGAACAAACATCAGAACTGGGTCTCGGGTCTGTCCCAGCACACGGGTCTGGCCATGGCCACTGAAAGCATCCTGCACTTTGCTGGCTACAACAGACAGAGTACCACTCTGGGGGTGAGTCACAAACTGACTTCTTCTTTTAACTTGCTTGAAGTTGCATAACTGGATCATTCTGACCAGCCAGACAGACATGTTTTTTATTTTCTTCTGCCTTGAAATATGTGAAGAGAAATTTTGAGATTTAAAAATGGGTAAATAAACGGAGGCCAAGAACACAACCCTGAGGGATGCCAGGACTTTAGAAGATTTTTAGTTGTGATATAATGGGTATGTCGTTAAGAAACGATGTCAATTTCAATCACTTTCTCAATTAGTCCACCCAGCTGACTGAGAGGCCAGCCTGTGTGAAGAAGGATTACTCCAACTTCATGGCATCCCTGAACCTACGGAACAGATACGCCGGAGAGGTATGGTCATCTGCATCGCGTTGAATGCCACATAATCCAGCACTACTTATCGGACCGATACCAATATGTTAAAAAAATGACCAACATTGACCGACACCAATGGGATGCTAGTATATCGTGCGCCACTAGATTTATAAATTTGTTTAGCTGTTATTAGAAAAATTAGGTATGAGACTACAGATGTACAAAATGGCAAAGAAGTGAAATGACAATCACTGCAAGTCTGGCTCTGTTGTAGCAATGAAGAGCCGACATGTTTCTGTATGAAATGAACTTCCAATTTAAAGAACTTTCTATAACCTTTGTTCTTCCTCTGACTTTATTTCTAAATAATTTAAAGGAGCAGTATCGCGTAAAATTGACTTTTTTAAGATTTACATCATGTTATAATGTTTTTCCCTCATCAAAAACTTATCTAGATATCTTTCATGCATGTTTGAGAAATCCTTTAATCTTGCTTGGCAACCATTCAGCTGTGCAAAACACCAGGGGGGCCCATAGCAGCCCTTCCACTCAGCTCCTTCAGACTATCCAGCAGCAGTTAGCAAACAGCAGGTGGAACGGTGCATCTGCTGAGCTCATTATGCAAACTGCTTCTCAGTGAAACGCTGGTAAAAATGTTGTTAAAGGGTTAATAGAGGAGCCATGTTGTGATGACTTCCTGAAGGTGGCGTTTCAGAAAGAGCAGGAGTTTCTTAAAGAGACAGAGGCCCAATTTCAAGGCTTTAAGTTATGAAGTCAAATTTCTTCTAAATCATTTTTGATATAAATAGCATGTTTATGATGACGTTACGTTGTGTCTCACACAGAAAGGTAAAGCAAATCAATATGAAGTGTGAAGAAAAATAATGTGCCTATAAAAACTAATCTACGAAACGTTTAGGACATTTGACTGAGCGTAATATTAAAGTTTTGATTGCCTCTCCGTAGGTTGCAGGAATGATCCACTTTGCGCAGGCAGTCAGGGGCCAGTCGGATCTGACCCGGATCATGATCAAACAGATGGAGGAGGCTCTGGACTCTGCTCAGCCCGAGGCCTTCACTGAGGCCATGTTCAAGCTGGCCGCGTTGCTCATCAGCAGCAGCGGTACGACATTATCGGTTTTGTTATTTTCTACGTTTCCCGATGCCTCGACTCAGCTCCGTCGTATTCCACTCTGCAGAATGCGACCCTCAGCTCCTGCACCACCTCTGCTGGTCGCCCCTCAAGATGTTCACGGAGCACGGCATGGAAACAGCCATTGCATGCTGGGAATGGCTGCTGGCGGCGCGTACGGGGGTGGAAGTACCGGTGCGCTGTTCGATGTGTTTGACCTTCTCTTGTTTCCACGCCTTTGATTAGCGAAATCTCTTCACGTATCCACGACTTCTTCTTTTTCCCAGTTTTTGCGGGAGATGGCGGGAGCGTGGCAGATGACGGTGGAGCTGAAGATGGGCCTGTTTTCCGACGCGCAGGTGGAGGCCGATCCTCTTGCCGCCTCAGAGGAAAGCCAGCCTGTGCCCTGCCCTCCTGATGTCACCCCTCACCACATCTGGATCGAGGTCAGAAAAATTATTTTTTTTGCAAGTAGACGTCCCCGTCTTCACTGTTTTGCCTTTTATGTCTGTAACTTTCGTTCTTTTTTTTTTTTTATTCCAGTTTCTTGTCCAGAGGTTTGAAATAGCCAAATATTCCAGCGCGGATCAGGTGGAGATCTTTGGCAGCTTGCTGCAGCGCTCCCTGTCCTTGGGCGTCGGCGGATCTAACAGCGGCTTGAACCGCCACGTGGCTGCCATTGGACCACGTTTCAGGTATAGCGCATCCTTCAAGGCTGTTACCCCAACCTTGCAAATTCATACTGCCTGAACAGAAGCTGCATTCTGTCAATACAGAACAACAATAGTTGTATTTCGCTGGGGTCCAAAACTCAAATAGCAAATTTTGCTGGTCGACTAATTGTCCCAGATATTATTGAGATAAACAATAATATTGTTTTGAGAACATTTTCAGGTGAAATAATAGTAATAGCATAATAATAATAATGCAAGAACGCATTCTCATAGATCAATAAATAATAAGCATTTAACACTGGAACTGTAATTTCTTTTCTTTATTTTAATCACTCAATAGTCCGGAAATTACGGAAATACATTTGCAAGGCATAAAAGAGCTGAGTGTGAAGATTTGTAGAAAATGACTGGAGTTGATGACGATAGTCGTATTTGTTGGTGTGTTAGGCTGCTGACTTTAGGTCTGGCTCTGCTGCACTCTGACGTTCTCACCAACTCAACTGTGAGAAACGTCATCAGAGAGAAGATCTACTCCACAGCCTTCGATTACTTCAGGTGAGATCTCAGACTTCGACTGACAGATTAGCTCAGATTAGCTGTTATAAAATACGGTGAGTGAGGAGTGCCAAAGTACAATAAACAGATTACTTAGGAAATTATTTAATTCTGTCATCAATTTTTTAATACTGGAAATAATTTCAGAAATTATATGTGAATAAATAAATGTGTTGATTTCATTTTAAAAAGTAGAAATAATTATTTCATGACTTTATAATTTTTTTCTTATGTTTCTGTAAATGAATTTATATTTCTGAATTTATTTCCAGTTTTAAAAACATTTATGACGCATTTAAATATTTATTTATTTGTTGCAATTTGGCGAAGAACATTTGTTAACTTTTAATTAATATAAAGTTTCTTAGCGAACACACTAAAAACACATGTTTACCAAGTAAAATTGTGTTTAGTTTTTAGTGCAAATGCCTCAGTTCACTTGAAATAAGACAAAACTAACATACAAGTAACTTTTCAGCGTGAAATAAAAACTGGCAGATTATTTCACTTCTATCATGGAAAAAAAATACTTTTAAAAATGTTAAAAATCTGCTAGTGCAAATAGCACATTTTAATCAGTGTTGTGGATGTATTAATTTAAATCAAGTTCTTATATATTGCTGAAAAGTTACTTATAAGTTAGTTTAGTCTTATTTCAAATGCATTAACATATTTGCACTAGAAACTAGAATAAATGACTTGGTAAGATTTTGTGTTTTTGCAGTGAACTAATTATTTCCTGCCTTATTTTCCTGGTCGGTCTTCATGTTTAGTGTCGTTTTCTAACCTGTTATGCCCACATGGCGTCTCTCCTCACATGTGCCCAGCATAGTTTAGCTGTTGAGCGTCTCCTTATCGACAGACTCTTTCCGATGTTTCACAGCGTGTCTCCGAAGTTTCCCACCCAGGCCGACAAGCGTCTCCGCGAGGACATCTGCATCATAATCCGCTTCTATGCCAGCATCCTGTCGGATAAGAAGTACCTGGCAGCGTACCAGCTGGTCCCACCCGGTGAGCTTGGTACTACCTCAGCCCCGAGCACTCTCTCTGCTGGGATATTCGGATCGCTAATCGTGTCCAGCACTACTCCGATATCGATCTTAAGTAAGCCTAAAGCGGTGGAGGTCGGGCTGCGCTGCAGCAAAGGGGGCATGCTGTCACGCCTGTCAGATTTGACGCAGCTTCTCCTCACGGTGCTATCCAGGTCTAAATTTTCCAACTTTCATTTTCAAAATGTTTTATTTTTTTTCCTCTCTCTTACTTTGGGTTTTACTGTGAACACAGCCGTGAGGAAAAGCCCAAATTTGGCACCAGCGTCATGATGCATGATGATTCATCATCAAGCCCACCCGTCCGCCTCTCTCCTCAACCTGATCAGTTTGGTCTGAAAAGAAGAAATCCTAAAAAGACTTTCTTTTTTTTGTACTTCTACCTCAGAAAACCCCTGTCCACCTCATTCCAGACGATCCAGATAAAAAAAAAAAGGTTTCATTCTTCTACTCATCAACCCGCTTCAGGTAGATTAGGCCTTTAATCCCAGAACCTGGATCAGATTTTCTACATCTGACCGAGTATCAGTGGATTAAGGCGACTGCTACCTCCATTTCCAATCAAATATTCCATTTACAAAGTGCATGACCACCGTGGCAGAACAAGCGACACAACTCATCTCACTTTCCAAACAAACCTTCATCATCGGCCATGTTGTTTCTGGTTTTTTATTGTTAAAACGTTGATATTTTGAACCGAATCACTTTTTTTTTTTCGAAAACCATGAACTTCAAAGTATTTTATCAAAATGAAACCAACATCAATAAAATACTCCAAAGTTTATGGTTTGTAATGTGAATTAGTTCAGAATACATCTACATACTTACTGGTTTTACAAGCTAAGCTAAATCTTGTAGATTCAACTTGTGGTCCAAAACCACGCGGCTTCGGCTTCGTTCGGTCCTGATTCTGTTTGTCGGTGGACAGATAATCAGGACCCGTCCTTGAACAGCCTGTCGGTGATGAACGCCGCCGACCTGAGGAGCAACGTGGACTCCAGCTCCCGATCCCAGCAGAGCGCCCAGGGGTGGATCAACACCTACCCTCTGTCCAGTGGGATGTCCACCACATCCAAGAAGTCAGGTACAGTGTTACCAATCACACAAAGGGAACTAATTCAACCTTTTCATGCGATGCAAACCATCACCCACAATAGTTACGTTTCCTTTGACCATATCTTTGTGCACCATTTAGAAACTATGTTCGCTCAGTAGAAACACACCAATTTTGAAAAAAAAACAAACAAAAAAAAAAACTCTAGTTTGCTGTTAGAATGAGGTGGTCTCTCGACCGTATCGCTATTGGTGCATTTCGCAGAACTGCAACGGGAACACTTTGTCATCACACCACGCAAACCACAAAGATGAAGAAGACGGGAAGGAGCTGGAGGGTGTTTTTTAATGACTTGTTGTGTGAGCAAGCTTATTCGTGTGTGATTGTAATTTTCATTCCATTTATTTGTCTATTTGACAGGAACATAGTTGCGAACTAGCTACAGCTAGTTTGCAACTCCAGTCCGTGGTTGGGCATTGCATTCCTTATTTAATGGAAACACCGCAATTACAAAATTGTGCTTTTCCAATATTAGCGGAACGTAGACAGAGATTTGCGTTTTTTTCTAATGGAAACACAGTTTATAGTAGGAGTTTCATGGTGTGGCATGTTTTTAGTGACTTATCGACATACTGACGTCTGTTTTTAATTACCTTTTTTACTCAGTGGAAACAAAGCAAATGCAAAATTGTGTTTTTTTTTTTTTGTTTTGTTTTTCTTACATTAGCCGAGCATAGACAAAGCTGTGCACACATTTGTAATGGAGACACACTTGAAAAGTTTTGGACACTTCTAAAGTGGCCCTGTTCTGGGCTCTACGGTGGCACCGGGATAAAGCGTAACGGAGGCCTCAAAGCAGCTGTCACAAGTTCGAATCCCGGTCCGATAACTTTACCTGTCTGACAACTGTCAAATAAAGGCCACCAGAGCCGACAAAAGCTTTAAAAAAATGTGGTTCTATGCAACATTTTATTTCATATTGGATGTTATTTTTAGTTGTTGTTCAAGTCACCAAACGCTGACACTGACTGACATGACTTGACACGGATCAGGTGATATGTATTTGTGTAGTGAAAGAGTTTGTGGTCTAAGGAGATCAACACCCGATATCAAAGCGTACCTCACTGTCTTGCAGTTTCCATTCATCAGGAAAAAATAGTCCAAAAATGAGATTTACCTGACTCTGAAAAGTCAGAGGTTTCCAAAGGTTTTACGGACCAACAAGTAGTCGGACCTTTTCGAGTGAAAGACTCAAAATCAACTCTCCGGTTTAACTTTCTGTGTTTTTCTTTTTTTTTTTTTTTTTGAAGGCACTTCTAAAAAGAGCAACAGAGGAACTCAGCTTCACAAGTACTACATGAAACGCCGGACTCTGCTGCTGGCGCTGCTGGTGAGTGAACATAGGAGCTGCGTTTACTCCTGCAGCTCCTATGTTCACTCTCTTCGTCTCTTTCGGCAGGCCAGTGAGATTGAGCGTCTGACAACGTGGTACAACCCGCTCTCCACTCAGGAGCTGGCCATCGCCACTGAGCAGTCGGTGGAGACCAGCATCGCCAACTGGAGGTCCAAGTACATCAGCCTGACGGAAAAACAGTGGAAGGACAACGTCAATCTGGCCTGGAGCATCGCACCTTACCTGGCTATGCAACTACCCACAAGGTGGACATTTGTTTTTGAATCGATAAAACAAGTTGAGGTTGTTATAGAGTGAAGCTTTGTGAGTTTGGAAAAGCAAATAAATGTTTATTGTTGCGCCTAAAGGCTAAGGGTTCATGAAACACCCAACAAAACCTGCCACGAGACTCTGCCCAACTGGATAAATATTACATCAGCATGCTCACACTGTTATTATGGTGTCATTATAATTACGAAATGTTGGACAGCCATAGACTTCACAAGTTTCCTGGAAAAGTCTGGAATTAGATTTCAGAGTTTCTGTCTGGACAAGACAAAACATATTATTGTTTCCAGTATTTTAAATATTTAAATATCTACATTTTGTGTCTTTCTTTCTTCCTTTCTCACTTTCTTTCATTCTTTGTCTTCCTTTTTTTTTCTTTCATGCTTTCTTTCCTTCTTACTTTTATTTTTTCTTTTTATCATTGTTCTTATTTATTTCTTTCTCTTTGCGATCTGAAGTCTAACTTTGAGTTTGTATTTTGTGGCTTCTGTGAGCGAAGCAAGAAATATGCATCAAAAGATCAATCATAGAACAAAACAAAAGAAACAATTCATTAAATTAAAAAAAACAAGCGTCTCAATAGAAAGTTGTTTGCTGCCCCCCGGTGGTCCGTACAGTTACAATTCTCCACATTTTGATGTGATTCTCCTGCTTTGCTGCTTTTCCCTTCCAGGTTTAAAAACGATGCCATTGTTGCCGAAGTGACCCGGCTGGTGAGGTTGGACCCCGGAGCGGTGAGCGACGTGCCCGAGGCCGTTAAGGTACGGACTATCAATGAGTCCAGATCGGGAGAATTAAACGTCAGCGTTTTAAAACGTGGATGTTTTCCTCCCTGTCCGTCGTCAGTTCCTCGTGACGTGGCACACCATCGACGCCGACTCCCCTGAGCTGAGCCACATCTTGTGTTGGGCTCCGGCTGACCCGCCCACAGGTCTGTCCTACTTCAGCAGCATGTACCCTCCTCATCCTCTCACTGCACAGTATGGAGTTAAAGTGCTGCGCTCCTTTCCTCCGGTAGGTCACGCATCTGTGGAATCTAGCAAAGTACAGAAAGGTCCTTCTTTTTTTGTCTTTACAGCAAATCATTTTGTTATTTATCTCCGTAGGACGCCATCTTGTTTTACATTCCTCAGATTGTGCAAGCGCTTCGTTATGATAAGGTAAACACGGTTAAATACCTTCTTAACCATTGTGGAAAAACATGGGTATGAGCCGTTCTCTCCGTTCAGATGGGTTACGTGAGGGAGTACATCCTGTGGGCGGCGCAGAAGTCTCAGCTTCTTGCTCATCAGTTCATCTGGAACATGAAGACCAACATCTTCATGGACGAGGAGGGGCACCAGAAAGATCGTGAGTCACATTGTTGACCCGAAGCAGACCTTAGGAGTCACTCCATGGCTCTTTTGTTGACGCGTTTGTCCGTGCAGCCGACATCGGGGAGCTGCTGGAGCAGATGGTGGAAGAGATCATGGGCTCTCTGTCCGGTCCGGCCAAAGACTTCTACCAAAGAGAGTTTGACTTCTTTAATAAGATCACCAACGTGTCCGCCATCATCAAGTAAGTGCAGCCAAGCCTCTTCGCCGTAAAATTGCCAAGATAGAAAATGGCTGAGAAGCTAAGATGAATCTGTTTTGTTTGTTTGTGTTTTTTGTTTGCAGGCCGGTTCCGAAGGGAGAGGAGAGAAAACGAGCTTGTCTCAAAGCGTTGTCGGACATCAAAGTGCAGCCAGGTAACCTGCTATCGCCTACCGGCTCTCTGGGATGGATCGAAAACTTTGTGTTTCTGCTTTCAAAGAAATATTATGTCTGAAACCATGAACAAAATGTCCATTTAAAGAGGCAGTATGATGTAAAATTGACTTTCTTGAGTTTTACACCATGTTGTAATGTTATTCCTTCATCAAAAACAAACCTGGAGAGTTGCCTTCATTCTTCCATGCATGTTTGAGAAACCCTTTAATCTCCTTTGGCAACCATGCAAACTGCCGGGCTGGATCTAGCCCCACCTTCGAGACGAAGCTCCTGCTTGGAGCTGCAGTTTCCACTACATGCTACTGCCCCTTTAAAGCTTATAAATAGGTTTAAGCCTGTCGCAGTAAGTCAGTTAACCACATAAGTTAAAACAAGCTTGGTAATTTCCGTTTGCATGATTTTTTGTTTTTCTCGCATCTTTATTTCGTTCTACCAAAAACTGAATGACAAAACTCTTCAGTTTTTTTCGTTGGTCTCAACCAGCCTCTTTTCTGAAGGACAATTTTGTTTACTCAGGCTTCAATATTCATTTTATTAACAATATTGTTTTGTTTATTTGTTTTGGATGTTTGATGTCCAGAGAAAAACTTACTTCTATTCATCTACTTCTTGTGTCATGGCACTATGTGGATGCTCTCTTCAGCTTGTTGAATGTTAATTAAGCCAAATGAAAATGAAATGCAATTCAATATGTCATTAATTTCATTTAAAAAATTGCTGGGTAAAAATAGATTCTGACTGGATTTCTTTTTGTCAGTCAAAATGACCGACATCGAAGAAGTCTGGCTTTGGTTTTGATAAACACAATTTTCTGAGAAGCTTTCCGTCTGCAAAACCAATGTTTTACATTGGAAAGCCTTTGCACCCTTGCTTTTGCTTTATCCAACAAGCTTCTTTTCTTCTCCCTGCTTGTCCCTTCTAACATCTTCAGTGTGTATTTTATCCAGAAATTTTTTTAACAAGTTAAAAAAAAAAAACCAAATCTCACACAACATGCCCAGCAGCGATGGAAAATGAACTGCCTCACGCCACAGGAATAGAAATAAACATGAGAACATAGACAACCTGAGTTATCCATCTTCTTTACGTCTTCCAGGTTGTTACCTACCCAGTAATCCAGAAGCCATCGTGCTGGACATCGACTACAAGTCTGGAACCCCCATGCAGAGGTAACTATGTCTTATGTTGCAGAATATGTTTTCATTAGCCCTGTGGCTTTCTGTGTGTATTTCATCTGTGTGTATGCGTGTGTGTGTGTGTTTTCAGTGCTGCCAAGGCTCCCTATCTGGCCAAGTTTAAGGTGAAGCGCTGCGGGGTGAGCGAACTGGAGAGGGAGGGTCTTCGCTGTCCGTCCGACTCCGTGGAAGACGGAGAGGACAATCCAGACGGATCGCGCAGAATTTGTTGGCAGGCGGCCATCTTTAAAGTGGGAGACGACTGCAGACAGGTACTGGTGTCTGTTCAGCTGAATGCATACATCTCCAGACCATCAGCAGTGGCTGAAGGTTCACGTGACTGTTCTGTGATGCTCTCCGTCCTCCAGGACATGCTGGCTCTGCAGATTATTGGGCTGTTTAAGAACATCTTCCAGCTGGTGGGTCTGGACCTGTTTGTCTTTCCCTACAGAGTGGTTGCCACGGCACCAGGGGTAACTCACTTTCTGATACTATTCTTTCAAGTCCTCACCTCTCTTTATTTTTGCAACTAACAAATAATGTTAGTAATCGATTATTCTGTCAATTATTCCAACAATTAATCAATTAATTGGATGAAATCGCTGCATTCTGCAGATTTTACATTTAAGTCTATTTTATACAATATTAGAACTTTAAATGATGCAGATAAAGAAATAACTCAGTTCCACTTTTACATGAGAAAATAAACATTTTATTCCCTAAAATGCAAAAACATAAGTTAGTGAATCTTTTAAAAAATTAAAAATATTCTTTGATCATCAACATGTGAAAAGCTCAGCCCTTTCTGTTTGACTTAACATCAGTACAGTGTAAATCTGAATCAATACTCAGCCCTAATATTACTATCGGATATCGATATCGACCCAAATTTTGAAATCAGTGCATCTGTACCAAATATTTATCTGTCCTTTGTTATTTTGGGCCTTTCAGGTTCAGTGACTTTGATCTCCTGTTTGTCTGAGTTGGAACAGTATTTATGAGATGTAATCAAAGCACAGACTGCGGTGTTTATTTCTAAACATTGAGCGTCTCCATCGTTCATCCTGCTGAATTGTAGTGAAGTTTAGAGAACTTGATTGATTTGGACTGATGCTCCTTTCCTCAGTGCGGTGTAATTGAATGCATCCCAGACTGCAAATCCAGGGACCAGCTCGGTCGCCAGACAGACTTTGGGATGTACGATTATTTCCGTAACCAGTACGGCGATGAATCCACTCTGGCCTTCCAAAAGGTCTGGAGTTTGAAATATTTGACTTTGTTTTGATTATTGTCCTGTTGTTTTTTTTTTTCTTCTTTTTTTTTTGACAGATGCTGTTTTATTTAACTCCTCTCCTCTTTTCCTACAGGCTCGGTACAACTTCATCCGCAGTATGGCCGCCTACAGCCTCCTGTTGTTCCTGCTGCAGATCAAAGACAGACACAATGGCAACATCATGTTGGACAGCAAGGGCCACCTTATCCACATTGGTACGGTGGCCGCTTCCTGTGAAACTCCTATTCATGAACAGTAATCTTGTGCTCTGTGTAGATGAGCTTTCATGGACCAACAGAATAATTTGTCACATTTGAAGGTCATGTTTTTAAAGTAATATGAGACAAATTATTTTTGTTTTATGCAGATTTCGGCTTTATGTTTGAGAGCTCTCCAGGCGGTAACCTGGGCTGGGAGCCGGACATCAAGCTGACGGACGAGATGGTGATGATCATGGGAGGAAAAATGGAGGCTACGCCTTTCAAATGGTTCATGGAAATGTGTGTCAGAGGGTATCTGGCTGTGCGGTAAGAAACATCCAGATTTACACTCTGCTAATTAGTTGTTTTTCTACTGTCAGCTGGGTTTTGTTGCCAATGTTGACCTTTTGTTCCCTTTTCGATTTTTTTTTTTCTGTCTTCACAGGCCTTACATGGATGCAGTGGTTTCCCTGGTGACCCTCATGCTGGACACCGGCCTGCCATGTTTCAGAGGACAAACCATCAAACTTCTTAAGTCAGTAAAACTCATACAGATGTAAATTCTCTGTGTTGCAGGTCAGAACTTTTAGAGATTTTGTGTTATTATTCCATAATTGTTCATTTCTTTCTTTTTCAGGGGACGTTTTAATCCGCAGATGAGTGAGAAAGAAGCAGCAGCATTCATGATAAAAGTCATCCAGAGTTGTTTCCTCAGTAGCAGGTGAGAAAAACATCAGTAGTGTCATAAATTTAAGTCTTAAATCTGACTTGCTGAAACCTGCAGATACCCCAGAACGTTGTCTGTCCCTTTCATTACAAAGACAACCAACATGAAACTCCCCTTATAGATTACCATCTGTTGTGTGACATTTCATTTGAACAGGAGCAAAACATACGACATGCTACAGTACTACCAGAACCAGATTCCTTACTGAAGGCCGTCCAGCAGAACTCCGCTCCCACTGACTGAATCCACAGCAGCATCTGTAGGATGATCATTACCGAGGACCTGACCAGACAGCAACTGGGCACTTTAACCCTCCAGTTTTACTCTGCACACTATGATTTTATAATAATGTCCATGTACATTTTAGAGAATTTCTTGACAGAGATCTTAATTACCCTTTAACTTTTGTCTTGATGCTATGTTTTTTGTTAGTTTACCAGCAAACACTAAAGATTTACACTTGGAGAATGGGGTCAAAAAGGGACTCGGTTTCTGCTCGTCAAAGCAGAAACCTCACTGTTGTTGTCATGGTGTTGCTGTGCCGTTACCCACTTTAATGCACTTTATAGATCAGCAATAGCTCAGTATATTCCTTACAAATGAAAACAATCCAGATAGTATTGTAGACTTAGAAGAACATGAATAGAAGTTGTTATATAGGTAAAATATATATATATCATTAAAAGAGTCAGTCCACATTTATTCTAACGGTAGTCTGTAGTCAATTAAAGGTATTAAGACAATAAGCTGTGATTTTACAATAGTGTGTACTGTAGAATATTTACTGTAGAGTCACATTCAGAACACAGGCAGCTTTTTCAGTCGTATTTACATGTTAACATTTACGTTCACCAGGGTTTCAAGGAACTTTTAGGCGTTTCAGCGAACCTCGTCCTTGTGTCACACGTTTTGATGTCAGTGTTGATGGACACCCATTACAAAAAGGCAGTTTTCCACTTACCAACCCATAACTTGAACTTACAGGGCTCTGCTGCTACTTCCACTTTCCAAAGTGATTTTAGCCTGGATGTTGCAGATTTGGTGGATGTAATTTTTTAGGTATGAAATGTCTGCAGAGTACTGGCATAAAGAAAAACAGTGGCACTAAAAAACTGAATAGCTTTACCTTTCTGTGTGAGATACAATGTAACGTTACTAATATTAACGCAAATTCTCAAAGACTGAGTATTGGAGATGCACCGATCAGGCTTTTCCTGGCCAATACCGATTCTAATTATGACAGTTTTTTTTTTTTGTTTGTTTGCTGTCAGTGTTTTGACAGAGGTAATATTAAACCCAACAGAAATTACAACATTGTTGCAACTTTGTGAGTAAACTCAAAACAAAGTGCTTTAAAGTAGATGCTGTTGGTTGATTGCATTTATTGAATTGGGGAAAAAAGATCTGGTTTTATTATAATTTGACCATTTTGATCCAATTATGATCGCTGTCCGATTGAGTGCTGCATCTCTACGAAACATAAACCAACAATTTTAGCATTAGTTCCACTAAGATATATGTTCAGACGTTATCTTTCAGGAAAATATTTGACAGAGCACAGGTCACAGTGGTTTTTACTTGTTCAATCAGAAACTCGCTACTTTACATCAAGTGTATTATTATTATTAACATTGTATTCCTAAATACATCATTACAAATCTAGTAAAATGTCATAAAAAATGGGTGAAATAGTCACAGTGAGTGAGTGGACATTGACGACAGGAGCAATACTCTGGGCTAGAGCTTTTTTTATTTCAACAATACTATCAAAAAGAATTGATAGTATTGATATAATGTTCCAGCAACAGAGTTCAGAGTTTCTTCAACTAAACATTTTTCCATCTTTTCTACCTGAAGCAAAAACAATAATGTTTAAAAGTTATGAAAGTTTTAAGTTGGAAGTTGGAAAAAGGGACAAGTTGCCTAACATAAACCACCTGAGACGAGGATAAAATCAGTCGCATTGGCTTTACAGAGTCTTATCCATACTTGGAAAAATCAGTAATGTGAAATACAATGATGTGTTTCCTGCTAGTGCTCTGATGCAGTTATTACCTTTTTTTTATTAGATAAGCAGCAAGTGGTGCTGCCTCATGGAAACAAGCCAAAAAACGTAACTGGAATCATCACTGCCCTGTCTTAAATGAAAAAGGTCCAAGCTTATTTCAAACATGTTTGACATGTTTTTAAATAACTACATGCAATGAGTCCCTTTGATATTAGCTTGACAAAGATATATTATGGCAAATAAAAACTGAATTTTGGAATGATCAGAAATAAATATTTATGGATTTACAGACGCTTCTCATACAGTATTCAACATGACAAATATAGCAAATGTTTAAAGTTTTTTAAAGTCGTATTGTTACGAGTTTACGCCGTTACAAAGTCAATGACAATCTCCTGCATTACTAAGTAACAACTCTCTAAAGGGCATAAAAGAACTGAGGACATAAAGAGCTGCAAATATACCACATACGCTAAATCAGGATGTCCAAACACATTTCCTGAAAACAATCATGTTCCATTAGCTGTCATGTTAAGTTGTTTTTCTTCTGTCTACAGACAAATACTGAGCCCGCATTAAAAATACAGCTAGACGGTGGAGAACAGATGAAAAAGCACAAGTTCAAATTGTAGAAAAAGTGAGCATTTTTTAACTTTTCACTTTTTCTTATTTCTTTCAGGTTTATCCTCTTAAATTTTGGATATTTTAATGTTATATTCTCTTGGATTTCTTTTTCAGTGATCCCTTAATTGTACATGTCTTTCTTTCTCCTTTTTCCTTACTGACTCAGCTTTTCGGGGTCTGTCTTTACATTTATTTCCTGTCCAGTGAAGTTTGTCAGAATCAGTGCTTGCTGTTTTGAAACATTCCTCTTATCATTATGTGTCTTTACATTTAAATCAAGCCTCTTGAAGACAGAGCTCAAGATGATATTACCTGATACAAGCCATTTATCCTACCCTGGGTAGAAAAAGCTGTAGTAACACTTGAGAAGAAAAAGACTCAATTTATGCAATATATTTCTGTGTACTGACGCTTCGTCTGAGTGCTGTATTATATCTCCCTCTGTTACATTGCCGGGCGTGTGTGTGCGTGTGTGTCTACTTCCGCAGCTGTCTTTCTGCTGTTGTTGTGTTGGCAATGTGTTCACCTCTACTGTGATCAGAGAGATGTTTTTGAAATGTAAAGGAAATTCATCATGTCTACTGTTTTAGTTTGTGTGTGTCTGTCTGTAAAAGTATCTTCATGAGGACGAGCTGAGTTTCAGGGTGTTTAAGGCGTCTTACTCATAAAGCTTGAAAGGTTTTGGACTGATTTGTTTTTTCACACTCCAAAACATGTTATTGACCTCTATATCATTCTGATGGCATTATCTACATTTATATGCCACACCAAAAGATGCAATAAGATTCACAGCTTTAAGGTATTATGTCTGAAATGCATTAATAAATGTCATAAAGATTCCTGTGCAGACATCAGAGTGTTTGTTTTCCTCGGTTTATTTATGTATCACTGCACCTTTTAGATGGCTTGCTTTCTGAAACTGTAATTATTTCCTCAACAAATGTGAACATTTTCACTGCAGCGTGGCCCTTCTTTTTTATTATTATTATTTTTTTACATTGTAGTGGCCTCTATTTATTAGTAGCTTGATAAGGAGAAGGGGAGGACTGGGAATCGAACCTGGGACTACTGCGTTGAGAACTGTTGCTTCTTTATGTGGCTCTTCCTCTACCACTGAGCCACCTGGTTCCACCCTTCTCACTCATTTTTGACTCGTGCTTTGTTACTTTTTAGTCAACTTTGTGTTTCCTGACTGCCTTCAGAAAAAAGCTCCTAAAATTTTGTGGAATGATGCAAAGTTCCCAATTTCTTTATCAATTACTTTTGACTATCATTTCTGATAGTATGAAGCTTGCATACAGAGAACATGACACAGTTAGGTAATATTTTGTCTTTATATCTCAAAGCTGTATGTTTATTCAAGGAACTGCTTTTATTCTCTCACTCTTACCGTTGTTTTGAAATGTACAAAATGGCATAGTGTGGTTCTTAAATTTTACCACAAAAAACTAATTTTAACATAACTTAATCTGATCAATTAATTAATATTTAAACCACAATCTTCTTGACAGGGTATCTACTATAGGTCAGCATCTTACAAATTTGGATTTTCTGAAAGGGCGGCAAACAGAAAGTCTTTAGAAAATTTGTTTCGCGTATTCCTCTGTCTCATTTGTATTTATGACAACACATTGTGTGAGTTCTTACTGCGGCTCAGATATGGGAACAATTTCTTCAGGTACTTATTTACAGCTGACTGAGTCACACAGTGAGTGTGTGTGGCTCTCAGGTGTTATGCTGAAACTGCCACAGGTAAACTTCCCCCTCTGCGCGGTGACGTCAAAGGGATGGGCGGGTCACGTGGCCTAGTCCAGAGAAACCTGCGGTTTAATGTTACTGAAATGGGAGAAAGAAGTGGGGAACGAAGCAAAGTGAATAAGGTAAGAGACCTTGACGCTTCTTTCCAACACCGTTTCGGTGGTACGGAGGGGAGCGCGCAAGAGGACACAAACAAAGAGGCTTCTTTAAAGGACTGTAAAAGTTACAAAGTCAGCTGTAAAAATGACGCTGCGTTAATTCGCGGACACTTCGAGTGCAATTCACTCCTCCGCCGCCCTTTTTACCGGGTAAAAGCGATCAAATTAGCCAAAGTTAAAATATAACGCTTATTACACAAGAAAACAGACATTTAATACGTAATGAGTTAAAAATGCAGCTAATAAAGGGTCTAGCCGACTTTTTGCTCCTGCAGAGTTTCAGCCGCTTCCACCTTAGGTTTATTTGTTATCCCAGGCCTCGTCTGCTGCACACAGCGCTCTGATTATTCTGGAAACAGAAACATGCTGGGCTTTTTCTGCTTCGTGTTACTGGAATAAGTTTGGAAGTTTTGGTGTATTTTTGTTCTATTTGCTTGGAAAACCGCCCGGAAATAAACTAAACTTCATTTCTACTACTATCTCATTTCTGTATCACTGTGGGAGTTTCGTTATTAAAAATGTTTGTAGTATTCTAAAAAGTTATTAAAGGACAAAAAAAAAAAAGCTTGAAAACTTAGGTTTGGCATATGAGCATATTTTAAAGTTCTAACATTTTAAAGAAGATTTTACATATTTCTGGTAATATCAATTCAAAGTTAGGAAGCCAGTCGAAAAGGTGAAACTCCTATAGATTGTTATAAATGTAACGTTTTTATTTACTTTTGTTATGTTGATGAAGATACATTTAATGAAAGTCCAAAATCCAGCTTTTAGACAAATTAGAATATTTTCTAATAAAAAAAAAAACAAAAGCTCATTGAAAGCTTAGAGGAAAAACAGACGTGTTAGAAAAGCCATGAAAGGTTTTTGCTTGAAAATAACTTTTTTTCTTGCATGTGAGCAAGTGCACAGATATAATTTATTGGTATAAAATGCTGAAAAATCCATATGTTCACTTGAAATAAGAAACAATATTTAGCCTGATCATATTAGCAAAACACACTGGTCTTCTGACTGGCGACAGGAACGTGGTTAGATCTGTGGAATCATGTCCAACTTCTACGGCAAATGAAATTAGTCATGTAAACATATTGCAACACTGATTTGTGATGGACTATGCTTCCCCCTGTCACACTAACCATTTAGAGTGGGCAGTTGTCATAAAGTAATGTAAAACTTTTCAACCACAGCTAATATGCTGTTGAAGTCATTTTAACGCTCTTTAGTTCTCCATGTCTCCTGCTGATATGATGGAATGACAACATGTGGTCATAATGTGCATCTAGAGTGTTGCTTCAGAGATGCACCGTCCGATATTAATTAATAATTAATAAGCACAGAATTCAGTCCGATTCTGTGCTCTTAAGCGACATCATGCTTTATTGCTTATTTTACATTAGATTTAAAATTCCTAAATGCATTTTCTGAATTATTTGAAAGGAGGTTTTTACATGTTCGTCCTCTTATTGTTTTTGGCTCAGATTCTTTATTATTTACTTAACATTGGCTGTTCTTCTCCTATCTGCACTGTCTGAACAAATGAAAGTTGTTTTTACATGTGTGGCCAGGCCTGTGAAGCTACTGGTGTATTTTCATTGTGCTGTACTGGTGCAGAGTTATCGAAGAAATTTGTAATTCGGTTCATTTATGTCTGAGTCTAAAAAAAAGAACAAAGTCAATTCAGCAGTTTTTCTGTACTGGCCGATACTAAACCTCAGATATCTGCACTGGGATGGGAAGTGGGAAAAGTTGTTTCAGTCCCGTATTGAAACACTAGTTGTGAGATTGTTTTCTTTCTCTTTTGTTTTTTTAGACGACTGCTGTGGTTCCTGGAGTTGACTGCACCCCATTCGCTTCAAGGTTCAGTATGTTAAAAAAATAAAATACTATTCTACATATTTTGGTTATCATGTGTGATAATTTCAGTCACTGTTTCCTTTTCATCATCTTCAAATGATGTACTCGTGTGACGTCACAGCAGTCAGTCAATTCATTTTATTGATCGGCATTTTCTGAAACAACCACTTAAATCCTGATTGTCATGCTTGGTTTGAACCAAAGCAAACAGTCACCATCATGTGTGGATGACCGACCTGGATGGTGAACGTCAAAGTGAACGAGAAGCTCAGACGTTTCAGTGTTTGTATTTTCTGTCTTCATTAGTGCTTGTTTGTCTCTACAGGTGATTCTGCGTTCATACAAGGTTTGCATTCTGACCTGCAAGCCAATGTAAGTCGTGTTGAGTGACTGCTTGTGAAAGAGGTATTGAAGCTCCTTCTTTGTTTTTTTTTGTTTGTTTGTTTTTTTTTACCCTCTCCATACTCCGGACTCGTCTGATTGGTTGTATAGAATGTATTTTTGTGCTGATTCCCGAAGCCGGCGGTAAGTGCAACATTCCTGGAAACGATGCGTGGCAATTCCAACAGCACCGTGGGAATTCATTCCTTTTTACTTAGCTGCAGCACAAAAATGCATTCTTGTCCACGCTTGCATGGAGGGACGAATCTTCACTCATGAGGGCTTTTGGCTGAAGGGTGTTTTCTGTGGTGGCTCTTAGCAGCTGTGTTGATTATGCCATAGTTACTGCAAGAATGACTGGCATGCAGACTTTATCCGGTGGGTTCTTCTTCTCATTTCCTGCTTATTTGCCTGTCCTGTTGCAATATTAATTTCAGTTGTTAAATCTTTTACGTCAGTAGATAAATACACTAATAGGGACGAGACTTACAGCGTGGCCTGTCACCGTAACAGATTTTGCTGGACAACAAATTTTTCCAGGAATTATCGTGATAAATGATAATATTGTTATTAGGGGACCATTTTAAGCTGATGTATTGATAATGGCATAATGATGCAGATTTGCTCTCTCAAAGAGCAACAATCATTAATTTTGTAAAGAACACATAACACTGGAGCTGTAAGATATTTTCAATATCCAAAATAAAACACAACCGAAAACAATTAATAAAACGGAAACACACACACACACACAACCGAAAACACAAATGAAATAGATTATCAATTCTCTGTAATCAAAATTTCCCTAAAAAATATTAATCATCAAAGTGGAAATTATTGAGCTCATTTCAACTTATGATGTTATTGATTATACTGATGGGTATTTATTAATAATCAATAAAAACGAATTCTGTTTCTGATTATTGCGATGATGATGATAAAAAATATTTAAAAGTTACTAGGAGTGTTACTGCATTCTGCCAGGGCTTCACAAAACAAACTGTATAAAAAAATTATGCTTCCACATTATAAAACAAAATCTTCTTCACTACGTCTGCTACATTCAGTAGTGGAACTTCACTGCTAAACAATATGTAATAATTTCATTCGATCCTACTTTAAAATACATATAGAGTTTACTGATGATGCGAGGAGGAAATTAGCTTGAAACGTAACAATTTCAATCACACTGACAGTCCTTGGAGTTAGACTTCATCAAGAGACGTCACAGTCAAAAAGGCTTAAAACTACCTCTAGCAGAAGCAAGTAGCATGACAAGTGATAATTACAAAGACAAACGTCTCACCAGGCAGAGATTTAAGAAGGAGCAGCAAAAGCAAATGAGATGGATTAGCAGTTTGCCAACAACTGATGGCATCATACAGGACATGTTGCTGTGAAATATCGTCTCTGCTGCCCTGATATTGAGCCATTAGCAGGTCGGTTATAGTTGTGAGGTTTTCATACAGCAGCTGTCTTCAGTCAGAGGCCTCTTCAGTCTCATTGTATGGCTGACTGCTACTGGAGAGCCCAGAACACCACCATCAATCACAAATCTTTGAAGACGAGATTACATAAGACATGTAATTTTCCTTTGAGATAAATTGTTTTTTTTAATTGAATAAATAAAATAATTTCTTATTTTAAGGTTTTTATCAGAGGTGCCAACAGACTTTCTCTGTTGTTTTCTCTTTTGTCTTAGTACACAGAGAGACAAACATGCAAAAAACAAATTCTATGCAAATGACAGGGAATGACTGGGAAGAGGAAAACAGAGGAGACGACACTGAAACTGGCAGTGGTAAACAAACTAAAACCTAAATAAAGACACTCATAGTGAGAACAAAACCAGTAACTTTTCTCCCAAAGTCCCTTAAAAATAACAAACGAACGTTGAACTGAAACAATGTTGTTTGTAGGAGATGTGGGCGTTTATCATATCGTTTCTCATTTATCGTGATATATTTCTTATCACAATACAATTTTGGTTGATCGTTGTCCCAATAAATTCCAATTATGTTTAAAAGCCCGTAGGACTGTCTGTACTGTCGGGATTATTAGTTTCACTATTTTTCTCCACTATTTGCTCAATAAAAGTGTATCAATAAATATCAATACATTTGAAAATTCGATTAAATGTGTGCATTTTAGTGATACAAACCACACTTTTTTATGCGACTGGTTTCCTAAAGGGGTTGCTGGACCATGCGGTTACCTAAAATAATATATATGTATTGATCTTATTGTCACTTTTATCGGTATCACAATAGTACCCCAAAATATTGTAATAAGACTTTCAGTCCATGTAGCTGAACCCTAGTTTGTGTCATAACATTTTTTAAGCACAACCTCTTCATTTTTGTGTGGATGTTTCCAGGGACCATCAGCATCCTCATGTCCTATGGAGGAGGTCACCACGGACGCACTGAGCGTGTCCGCCAGTCGCCGCTTTATGACCAGGTTCCCCAGGAGTCCCTACCCCTGGGCGAGTCGTACGACCTGCAGCCCCTGAAGGAGCAGAAGGCTCCCCGTCTGGCCAAGAGCGCCGACCCTCTCCCTCCTCCACCTCTGCCGGACCAGCCCCCCGTGGGCCCCGAGTTTGACCACAGCAACAGCGAGGAGGACACCGACCCGGAACCGGACCCCGCCATCGACATCAAGCCAGTCCACCGGTTCATCCCCGACTCCTGGAAGAACTTCTTCAGAGGGAGCAACCGCAGCAGCAAGAAGGCGTGGTCCATGCCCGAGTCCTCCAGCAACAACAACAACAGCACCAGCGAGGGGGTGCGTTGCTCCCCGCCGCACTCCCCGTCCCTCCCCGGGTCCTACCGGGACCCGTACGGTGGCTCCGGGAGCAGCTACAACTCCGGCAAGGAGCTTTTAAACGGACAGGACACCCATGGGTCGGTGTCGGGCCACACGCAGCACACAGCTCTGACCTACAGCGAGCGGGTGGAGGAGTACCACCAGCGTTATGGCTACATGAAGTCGTGGGCGGGGCTGCTGAGGATCCTGGGCTGCGTGGAGCTGCTGCTGGGGGCCGCTGTGTTCGCCTGCGTCTGCGCTTACATCCACAAAGACAATGAGTGGTACAACATGTTCGGCTACTCTTCTCCTGGAGGAGCGTACGGAGGAGGATATGGAGGGATGTACGGAGGAATGTACGGAGGATCGTACTACACCGGGCCCAAGACTCCGTTTGTGCTGGTGGTGGCGGGACTGGCCTGGCTGGTGACTGTGATCCTGCTGGTGCTGGGGATGACCATGTACTACCGCACCATCCTGCTGGACTCCAACTGGTGGCCCCTCACCGAGTTCGTGTTAAACCTGGCTCTGGCCGTACTGTACATGGCAGCAGGTAGGTTTAACCTGGTTTACATGTCTACTGCTTTTATTAAAATGTTTGAGATGATAAAATATATCTAATTAAGGTAAATTAGAGTTAAAGTCCTGACCCCAGTATGTACTTGAGTAAAAGAGTTCAGCCAGGTTACCTCATCAGACTCCTCCAAAGATGAACTAGTCCTCCTAGATCTGCAGAGCTGTTTGTCGATAAACCTGTTACTTT
>CAEGAE010033700.1:0-10885 GCA_903067095.1 Girardinus metallicus | reverse complement strand
TATATATACATACATAAATATATATAATTATGTTTTCTATATAAGATATTGATGTAATGTTATATAAGTGTATATCGAAGAATAGGATGAAGGGGTGAGAGTTAAGACAAAGTGTGACTTTCACTCCATTTTGGACAAGTACTGTAGCTGAGATGACTGCTTTGTATGTTGCAAAAGTGCTAGTTTTAAAGGCACATTATGTCTTTTTCCAATGTTACAAGTGAAAAAATCTGCCAGTGGAAATAGAACTGTTTTTTGATCAATATTAAGTAATTATTGACTCAAAAGAATCTCCTATAGCTTGTTTAAAAGTTACCTTTAAGTTAGTTCTGTCTTGTTTCCAGTGCACTAAAATGTTTCCACCAGAAACTTACCAAAAGTACTTGGTAAAATTGTGTTTTTGCAGTGTATTTTCATCATCTTAAGCACAAACTCATCCTCACATGCTTTGCTGTGCTGCCTTCAATCATCAAAGCTTTACAGTAAACTGTCACGCGTACTTCCGATATTTGCCTTAAGGTTTTACCATCCAGGTTAATATTTATACATCATCTTGATAATTATCTCTTCAGAATGATCGAGGTTATCGTGCTGACTGTAGTCACCTCCTGCCTGAGCGGTATCAGTGTGGGGAGTGTGAGGTCTGATGAGCACTTAGCGCAGAGATAACAGGCATTTAGAGTGTAGAAGGAGGACAGGTCCAAGATAACAGGGTGAGAGCTGACAGATGAAGGTATCAATTTACAACAGTCAGACAGCGCAAAGCCAAGAGCAAGTCATCACAAGTGTGACAGGGCAAAGGCCGTCTTATTTTACTCTTTTCCACAAATTAAAACAGAAAGTGTGCATTACTGTAGCCAGGAAACAATGTTTGAAAACTACAAATGACTCAAACTGACTGGAAATTCAAAACTTTTGCTGAAGCTAGTCGGCTGTTAATGTCAATATTCAATATGGCAATATTCAGAAGCGCAGCTAACACGGAATGAAGGGCTTCGCTCACTTCCTCTGCTGCCACTGCTGAAACGACAGCCAGACTGCACTTCTAAAACAGAGCAGAAAATCGACCTCCTCATGAACCACTTCACCTTCTGTTCGCTGACTGGCCTGGATGAAAGTCTACCGGATGAAAGTCTACCAGAGGAATCCACTTCAATGGGAGAAATCCCAGACAGAAAACTGAAGAGAGATGAGAATCATGTGAAACTGCTAAGAAAGGCAACGACTAGGCCAGCATTTCTGCAACTGGGAAACAATGCTGGAATACAACTAAAAATTACAAAGATTTACATAAAGTGCTATTATTATAACTAGTAGAAAGGACTCATTTGATTAACATTTCTCTTTACAATCACGCTGATTGTAACTGGCCTTCTGCTGACAGGCCAGTTTTTAACGGAGGGTAATCAGCTGGTAAGGATAGACTGATTTTCGGTTGGTGAGCTCCTATAAGGGATTTACTAGCCAAAAATATAACAATTTTAGATTTTCTCGTAACAAACATTCTTCAGTGTGGAAGTTGTTCCAGTAAGAAGACGACTCAGCTGTTTCTGTTTAGCATGGGTGGGATGTTTAAAGGGAAAGCCAGAGGAAGCATGTAAAGTTTAAGAAGGTTGTAAAAAAGGAAGTTGTATGTTTTATGAAGACATGTCAGCTATTGCTTCATAAAACAAGCAATAGCTGTTTTATGTCATCAGCTGGTGAGATCTGCTGTCCAGTTGATCTCTAAGGCGAGGCACTGAGATCTCACCCCCTCCCCCAGAAAAAGAGACAATCCTCAGATATCCCAACATTTAGCTGCAACTGGAAACCCAGACATATGAAAGACTTTTGTCTCACAACAGGACGGGTTGAGGAACTGAAGGTGGAGCAGATAGACCTCAGTCCATAACCTTTGACCCCGTTTCCTGTTTAGATTTTACATCAGTTTTCCTCAACACAACTTTTCTGCCTTCGAACAAAATGTAAACACAACCGATTGTGTGAGGTGCACCCATCAATCGACCAGAATTAGAGCTTTCACATTTTCTTAATATAGAAATCTTTTGGCAAAAAAAAAAAAAAAAAAAGTAAAAAAGGGGGAGAATTGTTCAAAACCATGAATGGCAGAGCAGACTTAAAAAAAAATAAACAAAATCAAAGCCAGATCGGTGCGTCTTAAAGGTGTGGATATAACATCTTGTTCTCCATTTTTAAGACGCTGAATAGCGGTAAGTGGGTATTTAAGAGTGAATGACGCATTCAACAAACAATAAACTTTGGTGTAATGTGACAGAACAGCCTTTCAGGTTTCAACCTGAAAATAATTAAACTGACTGCTACTCAGGTAATTACAGGTTGGCCAAAGTATTGCAGCAGAAATGCAGAGCACCAGGACCCCAGTGGCTAATAGGCTGGCAAAGACAGTGATATTGAGAAATAAGATGTTTTGTTGGGTTTATTGATCAAGACCAAACATATTTCATTACTTTAGCTACTTTTGCACCACATATTTGTTCAGAAACCACCTGGCGTTCCACCTTGTGTACTGGAATGGTTCATTTCTCAAGTTTACAGCAACTGACCTGGAAAACCCCAAGCTAGCTCTGACTGGAGACTCTGAACAGAAAGCCATGGGACGGGTGAGACAGAGAAATGTGTGAAAACAGTACAAGCAGGACAGGGAGAAAAAGACAGCCGGTAGCTCACTTCAGGACGTTCAACGACAAACCTGAATAAAAGGAATTTATTTTATATAAAATGGGAACAGAAACTAAAATCTGCTGCAGCTTTTTTTAGTAAAAAAAAAAACACAAAAAAAAAACAGACGCACTCAGCAATAATCGTCAACCAGGGGAAGAATCAAGACATACAGGGAAACACGGTTCCCAACGGGGCTTAGGCTGTCTTCATGACCGATGATAGCTGCTCTCTTCACTGATCCCACATGGCCTCAGCACTTTATGTGTGACTTTCTGTGTGCTCAGCTTTAAGCTGGACAATCCTTTTTGCCAACCATGTTGACCCTCTTACAGCCAAAAGACAAATCTGCTGGTTTTTTCCCAGATAAATTATACCAGAAACTTGCTAAAAGTGAAAGAAAATGCAATATTTCTATGAGAAATGTCCCAGTTTGTTCTGGTTTATACATGTCTTGAGTAACTTTTGTTCAGGGACAAACTTTCCTAGCAAGGAGAAAATATTTTGTTAGAAATGCACCGATCACACTTTTCCTGAAGGGTAGTTTTGTTTTTCCCTTTAAAAAAAAAAAAAAAAAAAAATCAAATTTTGACCAATTCAGTTTTTTCCCCCCATAATAATCATACCACACGGAAAAGGAAAATTTACACCCAGTTCTTTAAAGATTCGGAAGGAATTCTGAAATTGAAACCAAATATATTTTAAAGTCTGTCACAAAACCTTTATCATTTCAATAGATTTGCAACTTATCGATCAAAGCTGATCATGCAAAAAAAAAAAAAATTGGCCGATTCAAATCGCTCAATTGGTGCGTCTCTAATTTTAGCTGATTACTACATTTTCTGCCAGTTTTTAAAGGGAGAAAAATATAGCAAAGAAATCAGTGCTGGTCATGGAGAAATCGGCCGATTCCAATCTCTTGATTGGTGCATCTCTAATCCTAACAAATGATTACACCCCCCAATTTTTGAGGGAGGAAAAAAAAAACAAAAAAACAAAGCAATACTTTGTTCCATCTATGCAAAGTCAAACAGATGGTCAGAAAAGAAATAGCTCACTTACCTGAGCTCACATGGAGAAAAGCTAAGAAAAATACAAATCCGATTGAAGTTGGAGACATCATTCAGCGCGTCTCCTGTAAGAAATGACCCGATGTAATCCAAATGATTCAATAAACCAGGTTAGGCATCCACTCCTTCATGACAAGCAGTCTCTGAATCCAAAGGCAAAACGGGGGTTGCTTTAGTTTTTCTTTAATAAAAACGTACAAAACCAGAAGCACTTTCAGCGCATGTTCTGTTCACGAAGTTCTGCCAAAGTGAAAATAAAAAAAAATCAAATAACTAGTTTCTTATCCTTTCTTCGAATTCATCCCGTCGCTGATCAGCCAGGCGATCTCACTCAAGTCATTCACTTCTTCTTCTGTGCAGAAACTGAAGAAAACAAGCTTGTAAAATCCGCAGTGGAAGTTTATAAATCCAAACCGAAGTAGAGCAATCTGTAGTCCACAGTCACATTATTTGAGTCCAGTTTTGGATCTGTCACTTTGGGCTCGGAAACTTTCCCGTCTTCCCTCCCTCTCGGTCTTTCTCTCTCTCTCTCTCTCTCTCTCATCCACCGGAACGGACCCGGGATCAGCGCAACTTTTCCATCACTTTCCCCCCGTTTCACCTCCTCTGCTGCTCCGCTGCCGGACGGACGGATCCTTGAGCGAACCTTTAGCTGAGAGAGGAGGGGATCCGGATTCCCACTCACAGCGTTTCATTCAGAGAAAGAGGAGTGCTCCCGTCAGTTGGTAATGCGTCTTTCTACCCCCTCAGTAGACCCGAGTCTGAGAGGAAAATTAACCTCTTCCCGCCTGGATCCCTCTGAACGCAGCGCTGGAGCACAGCGCGTCAGCCTGCTGGATTCCCCTTAAACTAGGGAGTGCAAATTATACGCAATAAATAAATAAATAAATAAAAGAGTACACTTTGTAGACCTTATCATTTACCACTATATTGAAACTATTTTATGGTTTGTGGTTTACCGCTGGACTATGTAACTTTTTATGTTTCTTTTTTTAAAAAGGTGCTACAATTGTTCGTCATAAGACATACTTTGCGACAAATTTTAGCTCCTCCACCCCCTTGTACAAACTGTCAATATACTAATGGCGGAGAAACGCTTTTCCAAACTGTATCTGTCCAATGGCCATGCTAACTAGCCTGAGCATTCACAACAGGCTCCGGTGGGGGTAACTAGCTGTAGGCTAGCTGGCTAACTTTGGCCTTATTAGACTAACTTTGGCCTTATTAGACTAACTTTGAGTAATTAGGCCAAAGGTAGCCTCGCTGAGCTATCTGCTAGACTAGCTTTGGGTGCTGGAGGGGTATTTTTAGAAATCATTTCCCATTATGAATGGAGCGCTTAGGAAGTATCCAAATGTAACAAGATATTACAAAGTTCTTATTTTAAAACTAGGACGATGTTTCTGTCATCTTTTAAAGGGGGAGGGGAAGTATTATATAAAATTGACTTTTTCTTAGTATTATATCATGTTATGATGTTATTACCTCATCAAAGACATACCTGGGTCATGTTTGGTATATACAGCATTTTCATAACTGAAGGTGACATAGTTACTTGACTGTGCTATAAAATGGCATTATGTCGCAAAGACATAGCTGGCCATTGTACGGAAGTGCCTGGCGCTGTTTTAGAACTACTGGTGCCAAGCTGACTAGCTGATAGCCTCACTAGCATAACATTAGCTTTACTGTATAGCCAACTCTGTTGTATTCTGAACAGAACGTTTAAAAAGGGACATTCCATTCCATTAAAGAAAGTACTTTGCTAGTATTTCTTCTATATTTTTGGTTATGTATGAATTACCTGTGGTATTTTCAGTCAAGTCACTACAGGGCCGTTCCAAGGCGGCAATACAATTTCAAAACAGATTTGGTGGAATCTAGGAGAGGGGCCCAAGTTTAATTGGCTGAGCTTAAAAAGCAATCAGTGATAACTACTTATTGTTTGCAGAGACATATTTGTGAACAAACAAAAAGATTAAACTCATAGCATCAGATTGCAGCTATGGTAACACAGCAATCAAACTATTAAAATGATTCTTTGTCTTTTTACAAGAAAACTCTCCAATTAAGTCTTAAATTTAAAAGTTAAAATTTTAAATCTTTTAATCTGTCTAAGTTGAAATGGCTAAATCAAACAGTATTCTCATTCTCAACAAGCAAATGTTGAAATTCTGTCTGAAATTGAAGGTTTAGGGGCTCCAAGCAGCAGCTTAGATTGATTAAACCTTGGGCCGGTTCTGAGCCTATACCATAAGAACCTCAAAACTGACTTCAGATGTCAGACATAATTAAAACAGCTCAACTCACATTCATTTTGTATTTTGCGTACTTTTTTAGGGTACTGATGACAGCTGAAGATAGGCTCCGGGATCTTGTTTATTTTCAGAGCACTGAAAGTCACAGACGTTTGACTTTTGGTTTAAAACTAATTCAAATGTCTTTAACGTGCTTGTGTATTTTAGCATAATCCAATTAAAAGAGCTCACTAATGCAGCTCATTATTGTCCCCCAGGCTTCAGTTCCAAGTTTTAATCAGTTGGTTAATAAAATAATTTAGTGTGATAATTTCTATTTAAATCTGTTAATTATTTTTTTAAGTGTTATTTGGGACACCCATTAAAACATGTGCCTCATATATTAGTTCCACCTTAGACGAAGTAAAATGGATTTCCCTGAAATAAAGTAACAAAGCTTATGAGAATAGTTTAAATGTTTTAAACTGAATTGTTGGCGAAGCAAAGCAGGAATGACTGAAAATGAACAACAGAAAATCTTCCAAACGGGGCTCGGCCGAAAACAAATGCTCCACTAAGCATTTGTTTTCAAACAGCGCCCTCCAGTGGTTGCTGGCCAAACTAAGTCAGGAATAAATTCACTTTTAGCTGCAAAACGTTTTTATTTATTCATTTATTCATGTGTTTATTTATTCAAACCCAAATTGAACTCAACACAAAACCAGTGGAACTAATATTCAGCACAAGCAAGTGAGCAGCCGAGCCGTGTGCTCAACCAGAGCAGCGGAATCAACGCCACACTGTGAGTGACTCAGTAACTGGGAGTTCTCTGAGGCTTCCACTTCTGACAGTTTCAGCACTTGTTGTATTATAAAAAAAAAGAAAAGAAAAGAGAGAACCAGGGGCTTTGTATAAAATTACCTTTTTCTAATTCTGTTCTGATTCTGGGAACGGACATTTGTCTAAATCCCTGAAGAGTGCAGACCACACCGAGTTCAGTCTCTGGACAAATAAACAGATAAGAAGGTAACAAACCACTAAGAAAAAAATAATTCCCATTAAACCTTTTTTTTCTTTTTGCTTTCTCTTTGTTTCAGTTGCAAACACTTTGTTTTATTAGGATTTTATGAAAGACCAACGGACAATGGGGGCACAATGACAAAGTGGAAGGAAAATTAATTTTTTTCAGACAAATAAAAACCTTGACTGACTGGTGAAAATCTCCAAGCTGCTTTGCAGACTCACTTTTGTTGTCCATTCCTTTTGCAAAATACCTAAAGCTCAGTCACAATTTCAAGTTTTTCCAGAGATTTTAATTTAGATCTGAACTTTGACTGGGCCATTCCTACACTAGGAAACAGTAAACTGTTAAATTCTAGCTCTGGTTGAATGTTTTGAGCCATTGTCTTGTTAGAAAGGCACTCTCTGCTCCAGTTTCAAGTGTTTTGCAGCTTCTAAAAAGCATTCTTCCACAAATCTTTTGTATTTACTTCCATCAATCTGCCTATCAACAGTATCAAAGCCTCCCTGTAGCATAACGCTGCATCAGCATGGTTTCTCCAGTATAATGTAGAGTATTATTTGAGGGAGTCTGATTAAAATGAACTGAATATCCATACATACATTTTCAGGTTGTTATTTATATAAGAGTTGTTTAAACTACGCATCATTTTCACATTCGTGCTCTACTTTGTGTTGCTCTGTCACATTTAGCAGTTTTCCATTACTGATTTCCAAATCCAGTAAAAAGGCATAAAGCACCTTCAACATTTTTATGTACTCAGCCAATGTATTCACAAAGAGCAAATCTCCAATAAGGCTGCAGAAGCCAAGAGCGTCCTCTACATGAGTGAAAAAGAACATTTATTTCTGCAAAATAAACCTCATTAAGGCTTAAACTTTGAGTTTTTAAATGCGAATTTTAAATTGCAAACTCAGATAGAGTTAATAATACATCAAGACAATGCATAATGTACTCCCCACTACTCTTCATCAGTTTGCTTTAGAGCATTTTCAGACGGCTTTGGCTCGTTTCATTTAGTGCAAAGTATATCCATCTTTATCAGTTTCATATAAACACTGGCAAATGCAAATATTAAATACAATTTCAAGGTGTTTGAATTAAAACTAAAGTATTAGCAGAAAAGAGGAATACCACTCCTACTTTAATAAAAAGTTGAACTTGCAGAAGGCTGAGAAAAAAAGAGAAAGCACAATGACTCACAAAGCACAGACGGAAGCTTTTCTTTCAACTCGGAGCGTGTTTTTCTTCTCCATTCATCCGTGTGTGCATTACATTACAGTCCTACACACTCAATTCTCACTCAGTTCCTCATGTACCTGATGTTCCTGAAAGCTTTTACAGCCCGGGATCTGCAAAGTGGCTCCTCAGCTCAATACCACCAAATGAACGGTTGCGTTTCCTCAAGCCCGTAGCTGAGAGTGGTGAAATTGAAGCAATTATCAGCAAAGTCCACTTTTAGACCCATCAACCTTGGAGGGTATGTGGAAGTGCAGGTCTGATTGCTAAATAAAAGCATTTTAAATGTGTGATGCTGTATTTCGTGGAGTAAAGTGCACAAATGAAACGCATGGGACTGTTTGTATTTTTGTACTCACATTAGCTGTAATAAACAGATACATGCAAATATATCCAAGAAGAGACCAAAACAGACGCAAACAAGAATTCGGTCTTGGTATGTTCATGTCCAGTTTTTTAGAGCTTCCAGACTCACATTCAGTCACATTTACAGAATATTATCATATACATACTAGGTTGGGTCAATTTCAATAAGTTACTTAATTACGTAGATTTTATGTGTTAAAAGTGTTAATGCAATTAAACTTTTTTTTTTTTTAACATACCATAATTTCAAATTGGAACCTTTATTGGGTGTTTCTGGTACATCCGCAAATCTGACGCACAAGCTATATCTGCAAATAAATCAATGGACGACAAAATTTGGCCCATTAGGGATTAAATTTAGCTTCAAAAATGTTTTGAAGGGACACTGGAAAGCACTGTTGTTGTGTGAAAGTTGCGTTAAAATGAGTTAGCTTGTCAGCGAAGCTGTTCAAGCCTAAATTAGCATCTCAATGCTAACATGTAGCAGCAGCACCCCCAACGTTAGCATCCACTGTCCATGTTCCTAAAAAAGTTCCTGAAACATTACTATACAGCAGCACTATACACTAGACTGATGATTGCATAACTTAAACAATACTGTCGCTCCTGTCTAATTTATTAAAGATGTTTGAAGATGTTTATTTTGTCCTTATATAGTCCATCCATCCATTTTCATTACACCCTTGTCCCTTAATGGGGTCAGGAGGTGCTGGTGCCTATCTCCAGCCACGTTCCGGGTGAGAGGCAGGGTACACCCTGGACAGGTCACCAGTCTGTCGCAGGGCAACACAGACAGGACAAACAACCACACACACTCACACCTAGGGACAATTTGGAGAGGCCAATTAACCTGACAGTCATGTTTTTGGACTGTGGGAGGAAGCCGGAGTACCCAGAGAGAACCCACGCATGCACAGGGAGAACATGTAAACTCCGTGCAGAAAGACCCTGGGCCGGGAACCGAACCCAGAACCTTCTTGCTGCAAGGCAACAGCTCTACCAACTGTGCCACTGTGCAGCCCCCCATTTTATATCTATTTTAATGAAAAGGTTTATATTTAGTGAGGGCTATGTTAACCAGGGTTACATCTAGATGCAGAGAAGGTTTTCAACCAAACTTGCCTAATAATTGTGCACACAGTGTGTTGACAGACAATTGGATTTCTTTGAATAATTACAATCCAAATAGTCAATTCCAAAATAGACAATTTGGTATTTACAACTGAGTCACTATGTCTGGCAGACTATAAAGCTGAATAAATTACTGTCTGAAAATAATGCACTGTTAAAATCTCTTCTGGGTCCCCCTGAAGTAAAACATTTGGCATCAGTGCTGGTCCGCTTCTTCTTAAGCACCTTAGGCTTGTCTACAATTAAAATAAAACAAGCCTGGGAAGGCGAGCTTCCCAGGATGAAACATGGGATGAAATATTAACAAACATCAAGTCTTGTTTAATTAATGCTAGGCTTCAACTGGTTACAAGTACATAGTAGGTCAAAGCTTACATTAATTAGCTAAACAAAATCACTGTGCAATAAATGTCAGGCAGCAGAAACTTTAGCACATGTTTTTTGGTTTTGCCCAAAATTACATAATTTTTGGTCTCTCATTTTTCAATGGTTCTCATCTGTGTTTAAAGTCGCTGTCACACCAGACCCTGGAGCTACACTGCTGGAGTGTTTCAACACCCTGGAGAATCTGGATTGGAACATACAGTGGGGAAAAAAGTATTTAGTCAGTCACTAATTGTGTAAGTTTTCCCACTTAAAAAGATGAGAGGCCTGTAACTGACATCATAGGTAGACCTCAACTATGAGAGACAAAATGAGAAAAAAAAAATTCTGAAAATCACATTGTCTGATTTTTAAAGAATTTATTTGAAAATAAGGGCGGAAAATAAGTATTTGGTCACCGACAAACAAGCAAGATTTCTGGCTGTCACAGCTCCTCTGTCCTCCACTCATTACCTGTATTAATGACACCTGTTTGAACTCTTTAACAGTATAAAAGACACCTGTCCACAACCTCCATCAGTCACACTAAAGTTCCACTATGGTGAAGACCAAAGAGTGTCGAAGGACCAGAAAGAGAATTGTAGAGCTGCACCAGGCTGGGAAGACTGAATCTGCAATAGGCAAGCAGCTTGGTGTGAAGAAATCTACTGTGGGAGCCATAATCAGAAAATGGAAGACCTGCAAGACCACTGCTAATCTCCCTCCATCAGGGGCTCCACCAAGATCTCAGCCATGGGGTCAGAATGATCACAAGAATG
>CAEGAE010033695.1:0-22613 GCA_903067095.1 Girardinus metallicus | reverse complement strand
CTACTAACATCAAGTAGCTGCTGTTATGTTTCATCGTGAGGGTGATGGGGGGACATGCTGGGCTCAGATGGGTTTATGAACGTCTTGCTGCTTGTTCATAAAATCAAAAAAGTTATTTTTTGATTCTCAGCCTCTCAGTTTTGGTGGGCAGCCTAAGCTTTCAAGCTGCCAGGTTTGAGGCTATATTGGCCTTCCTATTCTAACTGAGAGGTGTTAAACGTTTTACAGAATTATTGATGATTTATAACCTAACTCCTGCTTTAAGTTTCTGCACCACTTCCTCTCTGACCTGTGTGCTGTGTTGGTCTCAAGCAAACCTCCGATGCCTTCGCAGAAACATTATTTGAAAAAAAAAAAAAAAAAAAAGCAAATATAAAAACATTATTTTGACTTTTATGTCCTGTTTTTGTGTGGGTCTGTCAAATAAAATCTCAGTGGGTTAAAGTTTGTGATGTGACCAAATGTGAATGCTTAAAAAAAAAAAAAAAAAGTGGGCGAATGAGTTTGCAAGGCAACTCTGTATACATTTATTTACACGGTGGTGTCTGCGTATCCTGGTAAAACCCAACACCTTTCTCTACGCTTTGTTTCAGACAGATGGTCTTAGCTATTCAGACACAATTTTACCCAATCGAAGGGTTGCAAACGGGGACTGAACGACTTAATTCTCTTCTCCCGCTGCCAACTATCAGCAGGATACAAACCTAAAACAGCGCAAAAGCTCAATGTCATCCTTCTGTTCGCTGACTGTTGAAGTTCAGCTTGAAAAATCGATTTCAATGGGAGAAATCCCAGATGGAGCACTGAAAGCAGATGAGAATCCAGCTGAAAAGGAAGGCAATTGTTTAATTTCTTTTTCTATCTTCTAATATCGATTCAGTGATCCTTCAGAAACAATGTCAACACCCAACGTGGCGTTCATGTAGGTCAGCGGAGAGTGCGTTTTTGCAGCTGGGTTCATTTTATGTTATTTGGGACTTTCCATCAATCTGTCTTTTTAGAAAGTTTAGTGAATGCAGCTTGATTAGTCTGAGAGCAGGTGACTCATTCACTGCAGAAAGGCACTTTTTATTTTATTTATTATTATTATTATAGCTTAAAAACGGTGCCACTGTCCTTGTGCTGCAAGGTCCGCTCCCTGCCTTTGACTAGATTTCAAGGCATATCATCGCCTCTTACATCGAAAATTCAGCCAGCTGCTCCGGTACGCAGTCAAACCATCAGCGGAGAGACCAGGGTGGGGTTATTCTAAGCGCTGCTGCAGTCAAGCTGCCCTTCATATGGTCTTGACTAAGGCTTTTTCCTTCAGTTTACAGTCCAGGTTGTATTTTCTGTCCAACATTAGCTGTCCTTATTAAAATCTAATGAGACCTTATGATTATGATTTGGCCACACAGACCCACAAACCTCCACTCCGACAGCTGCACGAATGATTTGTATGACAATTCCTGCATTAAAAAAAAATAAAATAAAATAAAAAAAATCTGTTTTCTATAAAGGAAGGAGTGAGTGAGAATATGCTTAAGGCAACTCGTACGCGCTTTCTTTAATTGATTTAAGCTTCGTGTGGTTCAGTAGAAGCAGGAGAGAGAGAGAGAAAAAAAAGTTGGAAAGTGTAACTTTTCTTGATTACGTATCTGTTTAATTATTTCTGGATGCTACAAACGTCTGTAACAGTAGGGTGTAGGGATGGATGCTCGGGGGGCTTTTGGAACACCTTGAAAGGGAATTTATTACGGGGAACAAGCGTTTGGAGATTATTCTGTTTTTCTGGCACCAGATGATAGTTGTCTCTTGCGTCACTCTGAGCACCGAAAGCCTGCTGCAGACCGATGTATCACGCTCCATCGATACATCTGTCTGTCTCTGCTGATCGTCTCCACGCGAGGCATCAGGACCTAATAGACAGGCTGCGTGCCGCAGATAAGGCAGAGGATGCTGCTATTTGTTGCCCGACGTCTCCTGATTGCACCCGGTGCAGTTTTCATTCACGTCTCAATCGTCAATAGGCACAAACGGCCAGTATGGAACGTCAACGAGGAATATCTCGCTAATGCCAGGTCGAACATCGTTTTTCCGTCACAGCCGTCTTAGAGAACATGGATTCAACGAGGTTTAATTAAGATTTTGCTCCATAGTACCAAATGGAATCATCTGTTGCACCGTATCCCAAATGTCCGTAATCGGATTGACTGTGGAGGAAATTGGAGTTGAGTAATATCGTTTCCATGTCCAAGAACCAATCTAGGATCGTTAAAACTGGAAGCAGCCGTCAGAAGATGGGCCCGCACAACCTCCAGACCGAACAGGACGAATCTACGTTTTCATGTTGGTCACAGCAGATTCTGAGCAGCAAAATCCGAGTGTTGAAGCTGAACTAAATGTTTTTTTCTCCAATCTGTGAATTCTAATGAGCCTTTAAAAAGTTTCTTATTTACCGAATGACACTTCATAACAACACTAATAAACATTCATAAAGACTCCTTAATGTTCATGACAGGTGTTTATGACAGTGCCATGTCAGTCTTATGCACACCCCGTCAAATAAAGGGTTACCAAAAAACAAAAAAAGCACCTTCTTGCCACAGTTCTGTATCATTACAACTGTTTGAAAGCAAAAAGAAACTCTTCTAGCTGCATAACATCCCAAACCAGAGGGATTAATAATGTTGTCAGTAAGTCCAAAGACAGTTGTGCAAAAGAGATCAGTAGATATATTTAGACCAGGCCTGTCTGGTACCAGCAGCCAGTTCAAAGTTTCTTCAATCCTCTTACTTCCATGTTCTGGTGCTCAGTGAGAACGTCGGTAAGTTGTCTTCAGCATGTCTGGATGCTGTGGCCGTCTGGTTCGCTGTTGACGTTAATAACCAGTTGAACAGATGTACCTCATAAAAGAGTGACTGAAACGTACGGCTGAATACTGATGAGCAGTGTTGGCGAACAAACAAAATCAAGAGGGAATGAATATTCTGAAAGGAACGGCAGAACTTTCAAAGTGTTTAGTGTTTAAAACTGTTCATGCTTCAGAAACTAAGTTAAAATGATCCCCTGAATGAAACGATTCAACACTTGTATTTCAGTGTGTATTAATGTTTCGGGATTTTCTTTTTTCTACATTTTACAGCCACTGGCTTCCTGTAACATTTTGTCTTGGAGTAAAACATATTCGGTATTACAGCTTTTAAGTGGTGCAGTAGTTTTACCAACACGACAGGCCGCAAGGTTATTTTGACTTTAAATGCAATTTGCATTTAAAGCAGAACAAGATCGAGTTCTTTTCTTTTAAAATTATGTTTTCTTTCTGTGAAAGACAGATGACAGGTGTGAGATTAGGTGAAATTAATCCACGCTGTTGTCAATGAAACAGAGCTGAAAAACTGTAATGATGCCACATGTGGAAAGTTTGACCCAACCAGTTTGACCTAACCAGTTTGTTACATAGAGGGATTCGAGGAACCGTGGATGCTTAACGCTCAACACTCATGAACACAAAACTCTAGGTTATCTTAGGGAGGGAGTGCTGTGTCCAAAAATGCTTCTACTTTACTAGAAGAACAAAGGTGCCAAAGCTGATATATTTAAATTCCTCTCATTCATTGTGGAGTATCTTAACTTCACATTGAGTAAAAATGTGCCTCTTCTTTCCTATTGTCAGTAAAGGTCATTATCAGAAGGACTGTGTATGTTCCAGTAAAATGGTGTTTAAATACAAAAGCCACACCCATTCATTGTTAGAAAAGCCATTGGATTTAAGGCTTATTTAATGCTGGTACGAACGTCTTCATAATGACAAGTTGAACTCACGGCTTAATCTGACTGAATCTGTAAATGTGAGCTCGGTTTGTGACGTTATAGGCATGAAACTGTATAGGGTTTGCCTGCTTAACTAATGAAGAAGCGACGAACCAATTCGCCTCTCACATGTCAGTGAAGAGTATCTTATGAAACTATCAATCTATTGTTTTCCACTTGACATCCCATCAAAATAATTCAGTTTAACTGTTTCAACCACCTGAATGACCGCAGATATATAAAAACCAGTGCCAAGGCATTGCCTACTGGTTTTATAAAGGTTTATGAAAGAACGGGTCGATCTCAGGAGCTCAGAGGATTCAGTGGCACAATGCTGCCTGAGCAATGTGTCCAGTCATGAAATTCACTCACTGCTAAATATTTCACAGTCAACTGTGGATGGCATTATAACAAAGTGGGAGTGAAAGGTGATGACAGCGACTCAGCCACAGAGTGGTATGGCAAAAAACGACAGAGTAGGGTGAAAGGGGGCCAACTTTCTGCCGTTTCTAAAGAACCTCTAGACTTCATGTGGCATTCGGATCACCTCTAAAAGAGCTTTGTGGGATACTGACAGCTAGCCTCATATTTCCAGGTGGTGCAAAGTTTCGGATGCAGTGGTGTAAAGCTCATTGCCACTGGACCGTAGAACAGTGGTGACATGTTCTGTGAAGTGAATTATGCCAACTCTGTCAAAGGAAAAAAATTTGGGCTTGGCACTTTTCAGAAGAACAGCCATGGCTGCATGGTGTACAGAGTAAACATTGATGTAGATGGTGTGAGGCTGTTTTTCTAGGGTTAGGCTGTGCCTTTTCATTCCAGTGAAACGAGCATTAAATGGTCCTGCATCCCAAGACAGTTTGGCCAATTAAATGTTTCTAACTTTAAGGGGCCAGTTTGGATGATCAGCTTCTGTTTCAACATGACTGTACATGACTAGTTCACAAAGAAGGGTCAGAGCAGGGACATAGATGAGCTTGACTGATCCCCACAGAATTCATTTTTCAACCCCATTAAGTGTCCTTGTGATGAATTACATAACCTTTGTCATGAATTGCTTGACTTTTTGGAAGACTTACTCTGAAAACATGAAGCAGTTGCTGCTGCATGGGGCGTACCAAAGGCACTTTAACCCCATGTTTTAAGTATGGGATGTTACTCAAGGTCACAAGTGTCCGGAAACAGACAAGCAGATGAATTTGGCGATATAGCACATCTGAAAGTACTAAACGTCTGATGTGAGTGAGTCTATATTGCCTCCACTGGTTTTCGTGGTCTTATCCTGATGGGACACGCCTGGAAAACCATCCAAAGTGAGGCACCTAGCAGGCATTGCATGAGATACTTCTGCTGTAGAGCAGTAGCTCTACTTCAGGCTCATAGTATCTCTCAGGGTTTGGGTTAGCCACGTGTCATGTTCTTTTGGTCATGACCCCTGTATTATCACCAAAGGTGAAGTTTGGAAAGTAGATGGACGAGTAAAAAGTTTAGTTTTCAGCTCATTGCTCTATCGCTAGGGACAATAGTGGTGAATGTGGTAGGAATTCGTCCTGCAATCGGTGGGTTGCCCAGTTGTTGTGTCCTTGGGCAAGACACTTCACCTGCCTTGCCTGCTGGTGGTCAGTCGGTGGCGCCGGTGCATGACAGCCTCACCCCTGGCAGCTGTGGTTACTTTCCAGTAGCTTGCCACCATCAGCATGTGAATATGTGCGTGAATGACTGAATGTGGTGCCAAGCGCTTTGGAGTCCTCTGAACTTGATAAAGCCCTGTACAGGTACATGCCATTTACCGTTCACTACCACAGACCCAAACTGAACTCAACGTGAGCCCAAAGCACAAACAGAATCTTGTTTAACCCTTTACTGAATATATCAGGAAGTAGATATTTTATTTTTTTTATCAGAGTCAATACATTTGGCATGGCAAGCAGCTGCTCAGTGATACAGATACAGGCTCGTGTGCCGCAGCCCCCTGGGAGCCATAGAAACGGTGCCCTATTTAGTTGGCCTGTAACTCAGCAGATGACAGACTGATGCGACTCTCATCTCCTGTCACACAGTCCCACTCCTCGCCGATGTGCGTCCTCTTCATCCTCGTCACACAAACAGTTCAGCATTCACCGGGCAGATTATTTGAGGTACAGTTGAGGAGTTTTGTTTTTTGTTTAGATATAAGGTGCCCAGTGAGCAGACTAATCGCAGCCTGTGGATACAGCTTCATTCCATGCTGAATTTCTCATCAAACTCACACGTCTGGCATCGAGGCGAGTGCTGCGCAGAAGATCCACCCGCTGACTTAATTTAACTCTAAAGGCCAGGCGATGTTTAGTCAAACAATTTTCAGCATGGACAGCTCTCCGTACGGCAAACATAGTCAACTGATAAGTAAAAATGTTCTAACAAATGCTGCACAGATGGAGAAAAGAAATCATAGGAAAAAGTCAGCTGTTATCTTTAAAAGCCATGCTTCAGATCACAGAGGCAGAAAAAAAGAGCTTTCATTTCATACTTAACCGTTCGGTGTGCTTTCAGAGTCCAATGGAAAGAGATAAACATTCAATAGGGGATTGATCTATGCCCCGACCACTGACTGTCTTCTCTTAAAAAGCAGCCTTTCCTGTAGAACAAAACACAAGACCAGTCGTCGAATCCGCTCTCAGAACGAGCGCACGACTAAAATAAATCCTTACTCAGATCGAGAGAAGCGGTCATTTATCATTTTGATAAAAGAAAAAAAGGAGATTCCTTATGGTAATAATGTGCCCTCCAGAAATCTCCACATCAGTGCCGCGGGAATCAGGCAGTGAAACTATCAGAGAAATACTAATCACACTTGAAGATAAAAGATTTAGAGCTAGAAAATGAGTCAGATCACAGCATCAAAGAGCCATCAGACAGGTACGGCGTGAGCTCCGACGATCAAACAATGTCTGGATCCAGAACCGGTAAACAGCAGCTTTAAGAAATCCAATGAAATCATGAAAAAAAAAAAAAACTAAACAAAACATGTTTCATCAGGATTATGAGGCTAAAAAAATATCTGGCAAACTGTAGAGCAAAAATAGAGTAAATACTGCCAACAATATTAGTAATATTAGTAAAATCTAGCTCATGGGAACATCCTGGAGTAGATCGAAGATAACTTTCTAGCAAAAAAACAAAAAAAAACAAAATTCCTTGAGTTTTGTATGAATACACAAATATAATTGATGTAATAAATGACTAAAACATATCTTGTCATATTATGTGATTACAATTATGTTGATATTTATCAAAAAGCAGGTCATTCTATTCAGAAAGGTTAAAATATGTCAACACTTAAGTGCATATTTAATTACATATAAATATTATACAATTATCTCTGCATGTAATTAACTTCTTATTTCTGTGTTGTGTACACTAAAAAAACTAATTCCACATCTGCATTAAAAATACCCTGACATCTGATTGGTTAACTTGGCCCAACATGCCAACGAAAGAACAATTATACTGACTAAATTGACTAAGTGTTAATTGTATTAAGTTTTCAAACTGTGGCAGTTTTGGATCCCCATAAAAAAAACAAACAAACAAAAAAATAATCTAGCAAACAGACAAACAAAAATGACGACAGAGACTTCAGCACCAAAGAATAAGAAAATTTAAACCCAGTTCTTGATCAGCCACCAGTAACAGATCATCACACCTCATCTGTGTTCCCAGCATCACTCAGGTAGAAACACCCCCATCTAGGTTAATTGGACATTTCAACTTTAAACCTTTATGTGAATTAGGCTGTAGGAAGCCGATCTGTTGGATAACACTGCTGTGGATCTTATTTAAATCCATTTTTCTGTCTGGATCAACTCACACTCCACACATGCGATCACATTACCGAGGCAGAGTATCGGTGCCCCGCTTTCTCCAATGTTATCTGAAAATTTCATAGAACCTTTTGCAGATCAATATATAATCACTGCACTCTTCCATTCAATTAATCCCACGGCTTTCAGGATTTATAAGTCAGGCCGCTGAGACTGACTTTGAAGGAGGGCTGATTTTTTGATCAGTGAACCCAGACGAGCTTCTATATCCAGCTTTTTCTGTCACAGTTTTAGCTGTTTTAAGGGGCTGGTATTATGTATTTTCCAGGCACATAGTTCCATTTTATAGCTCAATAAAGCAACGATATTGCCTCCAGTTGTTATAAAAATGCTGCATTAAACATGACCTAAAGGAAATTTGAAGTCCTAATTTGACGCCCTGAAATTGGGCATTTGTTTCTTTAAGAAGCTCCTGCTCTTTCAGACACCCCTCCTTTAACATTGACGTGTTATGCTGCTTAGAATCGTTCTTAGGAACATTGGACTGACAAGAAGCTCATATAATGAGCTCAGCAGATGCGCAGTCCAACCAGGTGTTTGCTAACTTCTGCTGCCGCTAGTCTGGAGGAGCAGAGTGGAGGAGGCACCTGGGGAGGCCTGTTCTGTGAAACGGAAATTAGCTCCAAGGAGGAGCTTTGGGTAAATGGGCGGAGCTTTGTGGTAGCAAACGTTTAGTCATCCCTGAATGATTGCCATAGGAGATCCAAGGATTTCTCAAACATTTGTGAAAATTTAAAGCAACACACAAGCGTATTTTTGTTCGGGGAATAACATTAGAAAACCCCTTTCCTGACTTATTTCAATATGTTCTCTTGTCGATATGCACCTTATTTCCAGTCTTGTGACAGATAGAGTGAAACCTGTGAGCAACTACCAGTCCTACATTTTTACATGTAAACAGCGTCTCACCAACACATGCAATTGGCCTCAGTTTTTACGTCTTATAATGTCTCCTTACAAAGCGAAACCAACCGCTCCGATGTGGGACGTCGATAACGTGTTCATTCACCCAGCAGTACAAGCAGGAGGAGGGTGGATAGTGTGAGACGAGCCAACTGCAGTAAAAGGAAAAAAACATTTAGCGCTTTTTATACACCTTCGCCAGGGGTGTCAACATATCTGCAGGGCATTGGGAGTAAACCATGCAGTGCACTAAATCAGATTCAACAGAGCTATTGTTCACAGCAGCTAATACCAGCTTTAAGACGATGGGGGACAAGATTCACCTTTTAAACATTTTGCTGCTTCTTCACTGACTTGTCTGTGTTACAAACAAACAGGAACAAACAGCTTTAACAGGCGACTGGGTACCAGATGAGCAAATTGGAGTCTATTTTATATTTTCAGAGTATAGGATTAATATTAATTTATGACTCCTGAAGGAGAAACAACAATTTAATCAACAGTGTCAGCTCTGTTTCTTTGGACTGTTCTCTCTCCTCTGTTTCATAAACTGTATGACGTTGCCGGGCTGGAAGATTGCTGTTTTGTCAGGTTCGTTCTCGGCTCATCTGTCAGCAGAACGCCACAATCCTGAGCTGGGAGGGGGATTTTCTCCTCCCAGTTGCACGCCCGCTGATTCTCCCGCCTGCCACAAATTTATTGGTATGTGAATAAGCCGTGAGCTCACTGTCACTTCCGTTGCTTCGTCTCAACCTGGTTGGTTGTCACATTTCCAGAGAGGAATGTTTTCCTCGTGTGCGGGAAATGCTTTCGGTCGGTTCAAGGATTGGTCAAGACACGGGAAGACAAAATGCTTTGGTGCTCATGTAAAGACAGTTTGTGTTTAACTTCCCCCTGTACGGGTCAGTCCCCAGAAAGAAGCTGAGTCGGGGGAAAAAAAAAAGGGTCCTGTTTGACAGAAAACAAAGTAGTTCACAAGTAAAAAGCAAGAAATGTTTTACGCTTCTTGTGACATAATGTCTGCTGTGACTCTGTTGCACCTGCCACAATCACACCATGGCTAGAAAACCAAACGGCTGCTTGTTTTACTAGTTGTACATGATTTCCGTTTGTCTTTCTCCTTTCTGGGACACAGAAGGTGTTGCATAATGAATGAAAAATATTTGTGACATGCTGATTGACAATGCATGCGGTTCGCACAGTTCCCCTTTCTTCCAACATGTCTGACTGAAGTCACATTGAATAAAGTGAAATATGCATTCCAGTGAGGCTTGCAGATTAAAATCACCTTCAGACAAGAACCTGGAAGCAGATAAGTGAAATACTTTTAACTAATCTCACATTTCTGTGTTAAAATACTTTCCAACAGGGCTTTATAGACGGCCTATAAATAGTTTATAAACATGTAATCTATAAACGTTTTAGAAATCATTAATAACAGCTTACTATGCATTAAGTAAGGACGAGAAGGAGAATATATGCTAAAAAAAATTATGCTTACAAATGCTTATTGTACTTACAAAGTAGTCTGAAATGTTTGGTGAAATATAGGTGAACAGATTTTGCTCACTATTTGGCAAGAAACTGGTAGACTTTTGTCCCCATCTTCGCCCTTAATTAATGCATAATAAACTGGTATTACTTATTTATAAAGTGTTTAGAGATTACTTAATAACTATCTATGAACTATTTATTAACCGTCTATAAGGGGAGCCTTATTGGTACCAATTTTTTTTATTGGTCTGAAATAATGTTTCTAATCTTAAATGTCATGTTTTCACCAGCTGTAGGTGGAAATTCATCACATTTAAACGTATTGAATTTGACTTTATTTTTGTTCTTCATTACAAGGCTGCAAAAGTTTATTTATTTATTTGTTGTAAAGTTGTAAAGTGCTTGGCCGTAATGAAGCGAGTCAAGGGAACCCTGGAGATCTAAACTTGTTTTCATTTTGGGTTTGTTTTTCTCATTCACAATCTTTTATTTTTTTTTTTTAATTCAAAGATTTAAACACAAAAATATCCAGGAAGCAAAAGCAGACCAGTTTCATTTTAAAAGCTGCACTCCTTGATGCTTGAGAAAATCCTTTGGAGATTTTCACACTGACGAAAATTCTCCACCCCAATGGCGCGTGATCTGATCTATGTTTTGATTTTTGTGATCGCCATGGCGATCTGTGTGCAGATTGTGGCGCCTTCACCCTGAGAATGACCCAAAGTTTCATGAAACATGAAGACTCAGCCGTCTTCTCCGTCTCTCTGCTGCAAACCCGCCTCGGCTTTAAATGACAAACAATGCAGCCGGAAATAGTCAAAATATCTACGCATGTGAAACTGTTGCACACTCTTTCACCTCCAGCTAAGTTTGGATGCCACAGATGCTTTCGCAGCCCGACTTGTTGAACAAGTTTGTGACTTGAACGCTTCGACTTCATGCAGTGGCTATGATTTTATCGCTTGTCCTCTTCAGACGGGACAAAAGTCGCGTATTTATTTAATCAGATATTCTTCAAGGACTTTTTACTGCCCCTCTGAAGAGGAAGATATTAAAGAACAAATGACTGAGTAAAAATATGAAATAACATAAATATTATTGGTAAACTCATCTTAAAACAGGGCGATGACCCATCCCCTCCCCCACTGGACCACAGCTGCTCATTCAGCTCCGCTGCCTTCTTTCTGTTGCAGTGAGAGTAGTTCATGAATGTCTCACTAAAGCTTACCCCACTTTTAAACAAACTGATGCTTCACATGGATTAAAAAAAAAAAAAAAAAAAAAATGTCTGGCCAAGGCACAAAAAGCATAACCAGGCAGAATTTAAATAAGAAGTGGCTGTTTTGTTTATTCGTATTTCACTTTTAGTTTATATATAGCTACAAAAATGTGTCTGTATGTTTGCTTTGTCTTGACCATTTCAGGTGACAGATATTCCTAACCCTAACCTCCCCAGAAAACAACAAAAAAACAATTGCATCTAATCAGAACTTCTTCCATTCAGAGAAAACATTTTGCGTGGGAGTCTTCTGTAATAAAGCTGTCAGTCCACATCAGAGGATAATGTGTTGATTCAAAGAAATGAAGCGAAACTCAGCTGCAGCTCCGAAGGAAAGCCAATTTCCTCTCTGCAGAAATTAATTGGACAATAAATTAGAATAGTTAGCTGCTGTAGTTTAATTAGATGTGATGGGATTTTTTTTTCCCGAGCATCAGCTGTGCCTGGATCCACAAGGAGAATTATGCTCAGGAGTATCCATTCAGAAAAATCTAACTGTTCTGAGTTTTTCTTCTTCTTCTTCTTCTCTTCCTCAGGATGCCACCAGTGATTCACTCAGTCAGAGACAGCTCTGCCGTCGGTCGGTTCCCAACTGTCACTCTGCCGTTTGTGGAAGATGTGGAGGAGGAAAAAGAGGAACCGGCAGAGAATGACGTTAAGAAGGAGAGCGCCTGTCGACGGTGGCTGCGTAAGGCGTGTCCGTGCTGTTATAAACGGCAAGGCGACGACGCCGACTACGTCACGGAGACCGTGGTCACCGGGGTGGATGATCCAGATAAAGAGGAGGGAAATGGAGAGAAGCCAACCACCGAGGAAGGCAATCTAAATGGTAATACGAGAACACACATGTCTCAAGTTAAAATGAATATATATATGTATATATATATATACACAGCCACAAGTTTAACTTTCAACGTTTTTTTTGTGTGCTTTTCACAGAACTTCTCCTGAACGTCCGATCGATAGATCTGATGAAAAGCAAAACGGGAGTGAACCTGGTGGAGCATCACACCAACCTCTACCAGGGCGACAAGTTCGTCATCCGCAGAGGGCAGACCTTCCAGATGTGGATAACCTTATCTCGACCTTTTGACTCCCACACAGACAAGCTTCATCTGGAGCTGAAAACAGGTTAGTGAAATGAATCCAAACCCTGAGTTCAAAACTACGTCACGGATCCCAAAGGGAACTTGGGATTTTGCAGTGCCTTGTCTAAAGTATTTACGTCACTCTGGGCTTTCTCTAAAATATTTTTTTGGCACTATTGGCCCTTATTAAATGGTAAAGTGACAAGAAAGAGGGCGGGGAGGAGGGGAAAGACGCGCAGCAAATGGCCTGAGACCGGGAGTCAAACCAAGGACAACCGTGTCTGACTCTCTGCACCTGTTGCCTGTGCTCCACCAATTGAGCCACTGGGAGTTTTTTTTTGTTTGTTTGTTTATGACATTGTAACAACAAATCTGTAGCATACTGAATTTTATGTGCTAATTTTCAACCCTTCTGACACCCTTAAGTTAAATCTAATACAAGCAATTGCTTCACCTATTTAGTAAATAATGCATAATTTGAAAGATGGAAGAAAAAAGAAAATACGTTTTTGAATTTTCCACCAATAAAAATTTGAGAAGTGTGTCACTCATATCCTTAGACAGAACTTTCCAAAGCTCTTTTTTGTGTCTCCACAGAATGAAATTATTTCCCTTTTCTTTTTTTGACAAAATAGTTTGGTGGAAGTTGAACCGTTTTGCTAGTCTATGTTCAACCTTGTATATGTATTTTTGTTTTTTAATCATATAGATTTCTACTGTCTAAATAGACTCTGTTCTCTCATTTGGTAACTTCTGTGACGGATTTGATTAGACAAGATGGGTTCTCTAAATGCGCCACGCACTTTTCATGTATCAATTCGTAAAGAAAACATCTAAAACCATACATCCTAATATCCTCCACTTCCACTTATTTGTTTGACTTTCTGCTTGTCAATTGCACAAAATCCCAAATAAAAAAAAGACATTTAAGAAGAAATAACTCAAAGTTCACAAATACTCACCATATGTGATCATGCCAGCAGAAGGGTTTCACAAAAGGAAAACTGTCTACAAGTGACATCCCTGTTAGAAACAAACCTCTGCTCGCTAATTAGCCGCGTTCTCCACCCTTAAACTTGACTTCTCAAAAGCCATATGTGAAACTTAGCTGGAGCTGCACAGCGACACGCGACTGCTGAGGTTTCTGCTGACAGCGGGCAGGGGAAGGTCAGACTAGAAAGAAGCTCAAGTATCATTTGCAAAAAAAAAAAAAAGTCAGGCTGTTAAAGCAGAGATATTTACATAAATGGAAGAATCTCATGACTGCTTAATGATCTGGGTGGCGTTAAAGCAGACCGCAGCGCGTGACAGTGTTTGCACTATTCGAATAAAGAGGATCCTTTCAAACTTTTCTTGAGGACATATCCTAAAGTTTGGACGCAAGTTCTCAACGTGACTTGCTGGAGCAAGCTGAGCTACATCAGGTTTTATCAGAGGAGAACGTAAAATATGGATGCAAAGAAATGCATATATTAGTCACATTAAATGTTGACAAGAAGAGGCGATCTCTCAGCGGCAGGAAGTGAATTAATTTGGGGCGAAAGCGTAAATGAACTTGGCCGCTTTGAGTTTTATCCGAGACGAAGAGAAACATGAAACATTATCAGAAAAAATATATATATATTATGGTTTTAAACTGAACAGCTCATTACGAAGTTGAATTTTTTTTTTCTTTTTTTGACAAAATATACACTTACAATTGCTTCGCAGTTAATTCCTCTGTTTTAGAGTCAAAGCAGGAAGTGGTGCGGACACATTTTTCCTCCCCATAATGATTCTTGTGACTCAGAGAGAAATCCGTGATGTGTTTTTCTAACCCTGTCAGATTTAAGAGGATCTTAAGTGAGGGTGTCAGAATTGCTTTTGTTTTTGCGCTTAATTGCGGGATATAATAAACAATCCGAGATGCTTTCTGCTAATAGCGTGCAACACTTTGCATAAGTATTAATATAACTTCTTTTCTTTTTGTTACTTTTTCTCACATTAAAACGCCAAACGTCACCGTATTTGTCGAATAACGGCGTCGATCGTTGGAATTTTATGCAACAGAAAAACAAAAAGAAATGCAAAACAAAGGGAAAAGATCCATGGTTTTCCACATTTTTCACAAATACAAATTTAAAAAGCATTACAGTGCAATCTTGCCTGTAATGGGTAACGCTCTTAAAGTTTTCATCTTAGTTTTCATAAAGGCTTATTGCACCCTGGGAGTCATAATTTTGTAGAACCACCCTCGGCTGTAATTATTGATTTATTATTTTTCTCATTCTTCTTCCCAAAAACAAGAATGTGCTTTGACGTAAACCACAACCACTGGTTGGCCGGATGCTCAATGTCATTAACCTACTAATTAATCTGCTAATTTAGAACAGAATATAAGATAATCATAATTTACTACGGTGGAGACAGACGCCGAGCCGAGCCCAAAGAATAAGTGAACTACAACTATAGATTAGGCTACAGGGCAAATTTTCTTTTAGACTTGTCATGGGTTAAATATTATTAAATTTTATTTCACATTTCCGAGTGGATGAATTAAAATATTTTAACTTGTTTCATTTTTTTTTAAATTTAGGAATTTGGCAAATTTACCTTGTAAAAGTTCAAAGAATAATCTCCTGTTCAATCGGATGCCAAACGTTTCATATTTTATTTGTATTGGAGCTTGGAAATAGTAACTGGTTTCGATCTGCACTGAAAAATAACAAGGGAATGAAGCTCCAACTGAAAAAAGAAATCGTGTTAATTTGTCACAAGTAATCAAATAAAGTTTGTCACACTTCGTTTATTCGCATTTGTTTAACATGACAACTTAATAAATTAACTTGGATAAACTTAATTTGATTCTTTATGACAAGTTAATGCAATATGTTTGAGTTGTATCACTTGTTTGCATCATTAAATAAAGTTGGTCTCTTCTCCTAAATTCCATTAAATCTGTATTAAAGTGCAGTTATTGGTCGGGTTGTTGTTTACGCGAAGAGGGGCCCCATAATGAACTTCAGCCCGAGGCCCCACACAACCTTGGGCCGGCCCTGTCAGATGGATAAATGTCTCAGTAATAAATCTTAAACACAACGCCTGGGACACATCAGTATGTGTATCATGCCGCTCTCTGTAAATCTTTTTCAGTTTCATGTTAAATAATGTTTCTGCCTGGAAGCCTAAGCAAGTTGCACTTCATCAAAGGAATAAGTGAAATTTAGGATGAAAATAAATATGTATTTACTCAAAACGGCAATATCAACCCTTCATTTTTAATTAGATGACTTTGTCTGATGTCATCACTAAAAAAGCCGAACCGACGCTCAATGAAAAAGACTTGTTTACCTGCACGTCTTTAACCTTTCATAGTTTCAAGTCCTTGTTTATTTTACAAAGACAGGCTAATAAACGGGATGGATGTATCGGTCTTCACATTCCAGCCACGTTTCAGACTAAGTGTTTAACGTTAATTAGTATCACAGGTACCGTCGAGCTTTTCATCAGTCATTCAGGACATTTAAAAGGAACAAGCATCCTGCTGGGTCATCACTGAACACGAACCAGAGCAAAGGCAGACAAGAGCTGCTTAAGGAGCTCAGAAGGAAGATTATGGGTTGCTATCTCAAACAGACAAATGCAGAACGGTTGGTCACAAAAGGCAATTTCAACCCTTGGTTAATTAAACAAACCCCATCCTTTGGAGGAAAAGAAGAAAACAATCCAAATCCTTCAACGCTGAGCGCCACGTTTAAGGTACGCCGGTAATGATCCGATCATCTGCCTCGTTTTGAGCCGTGTAGGTTGCAGGGATGAGAAGACAAAACGCCTTCAGAGGGCAGGCTACAGTTCACCAACACGGATGTTGACAAATCCAAAAGTTTCCGGAAAAATCCGTGACGAGATCTTAATCTGACAGAACGACGTTAAAAAGCATCCAAACCAGCCGCAGCCTGACCTGTGTGTTCAGGCAGATTTAGACACTTCAGAGATTTATGGCTCTGATATAATGTAAAATAAACTTTTTGTTTCTCTCCAAATCATAACTGAGCCATTAAAGGAAAAGTTTGATTTGTGTTAAATGTGGAATAAGGAACAACTTTAAACCATGGCTGCAAATTATTATAGTTTTATTTAGAATTATATTTATTGCCTAATCTATCGATTATTCTATTAATCAATAACTCTGTATAGTTTTCATGAATCCATTTTTTTTACAATATTAGAAATACATTAAAAGAGGCAAATAAACAAATAATTTCTTTCCTTTTAAGGAACAAACTAAAATGTTGCCTTAAATACAACAACAGCATCCTTTAGTGAATGCTTGGTCGTTTGCAGTAGAGCACGAATCTGCAGCTAAAAACAAAACATCAAACATCAACATGTGAAAAGTTCAGCCCTTTCTGCTTGACTTGGCATCCATACAGTCCAGTCCAATACAATCCAAAAAATGTTGACTATTTTTTGGATTAATGTAGTTATGATTGGATACCAGCCGCCTGACGAGTTCTGGTTATAACATATTTATGGACAAAGGGATTTTTTTTAAATCTTAAATTCAAAATATATATATTTTGTACAGTTTTGGCTTAATTACAATTCAGTCATGTTGTTTTTGGCCTTTTTTGAGCCTCTGTATACTCCTGTTAATAATTTCTAAATCATTTGACGATCATGTCAATAATCGATCCACGACGATTAATCGTCCCAAACCACATAAAGTTTTAATCAACTTGTTTGCATTTGTGTCGCTACCAACAAACATGGCTGCATAACACACGCCGCATCACGACTTACAATGCTTTTCACAGACCGGCGTGAGAATTAAACGCGTGTCGCCGCGATTCCTGCAGCACATCGAACGTTTTCAGCACCAAGGGAGAAGGACCTACACTCTGCCACATACAGTAGATTTACATAAAAGGGGAAGAGGCAGAGGAAGGAAGGGGGACTTTTGGTTACCATTGGTAACGGCGCTTTTGCTATGCTCCTGCGTTGTAAAGATACAGTTGTTCGGTGTGTTGCAGACCCAAAAATCCCCCTTTTCCCAGCACGTCTGCTCCAAATGCTCCCAGTAGCAGGTGTTGCAGACTGAGTTGCTCGTGGTTTTTTTTACCCCTCTTCCCCTCTGCCTTGTGTTGACTGCTGACAGATATAGAGCCCTCAATTACAGTCAGGACGCTGGACGGGAGTAATTACACCATGTCTTCTAAGGAAAGATCTGTCCAAAGATGGCAAGATTCTCTGTTTAGTTCAGTTTTTCAGAAAAAAAGAAGAAATGTATTAAAATGATTCAGTTAAATTTTTATTTTGCTCTTTTATACATAAATTATGACAATGTCACTCAGGAAGGGTCCGATGTCCTGGTCAGGCAGAAACAAAAGCAAAAAGTACCTTAAAGGATAAGATATGTTTAGTAAATAATGTGACAAACTAATGTAAAGACTAATAATAAATAACACGGCCACAAGTTTTCCTGTTTGCCAATTTTGCTTTGTATACAAAAATAAAAATAAAAAGTCCTTGTTGGTGAGTTCTCAGTCTCATCCGTCCCTCATTCAGCTCTGTGTTCCTGATTCCTCTGATGCCTCTTGCTTCCCCCGTTGAATTCTTTAATTATAGGAAATAAAAAAATTTGTGGCTTTACACTGGAGGAAAAAATGTCAATGAATCCGGGGATAAACAAGCCTCTGATAAAAACTGCTAATACAACTATTTTTTGTGCATTACTTTTGAAAAACAAATCCCCCCGCCCCCAAAGCACTTCACACAATTAGCCGATCTGTACGGCCAGTCAGATTTGATTTAGTGAAGTTGTTTGTTCCTGCCTGTTGTCTATCTAGTCTTCTGCCTCTCACTTCTTTTTCCCATCTGGAGCTTTCCCCTCTCTCTCTCTCTTTCTCTCTCTCTCTCTCATCTTCCTCTCCTTCAGATTCCATCTATTTTTGTTCCAATCCGGTGAACTCACCTACGACCAATTTTATGGCGCTTATGCTTTTTTACCTGTATAATGTGTTTAAAAAATTAAGCTCCTGCGTATTTGGGAAGCTGGGTTTAACCAGTTGACTCATGTGAGTGTGTGTGGTCAACACTTGCTTTGAAAAGGCATAAATAAAACATTATCCTAATTTCTGCGTCTGGAGCCGACACGCCTGTTCTGCTTATCGCTGTTGGTGGAGTTTCAACAAACACGTGATGCTGGTTTTGTTCTCAATCCAGGATGATGTTCGGTAATCATGGAAAACTTTTTTCTTGGTGTCTAAGCAAAACTATGAGACAAAGAAAACATGAGTAAACACAAAGAGATGTTTTTAAATGATGTATTATCAAGTAGAAGAAGTGAAAATAGCTAAATAAAGCTATCCAAACCCAACAGAGTGTCATAAGGTTCTGCAGAGATCTGGTAACGAGCCATTCTGGTGTGCCTCACTGTAAGTAATGTGACTACAAAGTTTATCATATTCAATAAACTAGAAGTCTCGTTTGTCAGGTTTAAAGTATCTTAACATATTTAAGAAGTATTTCAAAACGACAGCTTTTAACCAGGAATTAAACATACTTTACTCATCAAGCCCACATTTCTGTTTTTAGAAATTGGTTTGACATGACATTCTAATTTAAATTGTAAAGTTTTTATTAGCTGTACGCAGAAAATCATCATAGTTAACAGGAATAAAGACTTTCAAACATTCATCAGCATGTAATTAATCTACATAATGTGATGAACTTCCTGACTTCCTCATAACATTTTAATTTTATGCATATAAAATTAAAACGGCTCTGTGTTTATTACTGCAGAAATAAACACAAACACACACACACACACACACATATATATATATATATATATATAGTCTATCTGAAAATGCTACCTACAGTACAACTTCAGAAAAGTACTGGATATATATATATATATATATATATATACATCTATATATATATATATATATATTATCATCAGCATGTTTTATAACTATATACTTTTTTTTTAAAGTTTCATATAAAAGTACAATTTTATTTAAGAAAATACTGTTCAAAAAATACTTAAGTAAATATTTTTTTTCTTGGGTAGTCGCTTAAAAGGAAGTGAGATTTTTTTAAAAAAAAACGTCAATGATGGAAAGATGCATTTCAGTTCAAGGTGTCTGTTTATGGAACAATATTGACAGTGAAATTTATATCTCTTTAAAGGAAACGTGAAAATCATTATGATGTAGCGATCTGGAATCGACTAAGCCGATGTCATGTTGTGTATTTTTTTGCATATTTGAAATAATCTTTTTCTGAATCGCACAGCTAATATTCTCTCTTTGTGAATACGGGACAGCAGCTGCTATACGTTTTCATTCATGATTTCTTCTAGTTGTTGCATGAACTATTCATATTTATTCAGTGACTGAAATAAAAAAATTAAAATAATGAGAATAATATCATCCCAATTAGCTAAGTGCAGGACTTCTTTGTACGAAATCGACCACGTTAAGTGATTAAAGAAAAAAAAAAAAACAATAATAAAGCTATACATTCAACCAGATTTTTGTTTAACCTGCTTGTGCCCGCTGCGGACCGGACTCACTCCAAGCACTTTCAGCTCTGGAAAAACAAGCCGCCCTGCAGGAAAGCAGATCACAGACCGAGTCGAAAACAAACAGTCATTTGTAAAAACCCAGGTGAAAACCACTGACAGCTAAATGTCCTGCCTGGTTCTGTGCTGCTTTCAGAGGCCTGAAACCCCCCACTAACAGCTCAGAGTGGCTCTAAATTTCACTTAATATCTGACGTGGTTTAAGCGAGAAAGAGAGAGAGCGCTGCGATTGCACTCTTACAGAGTCTTAAACAAATTGCCATGGACAAAATGGGCCTACCAGCCCTGGGGAAGATAAACGCGGCTCTGAATGTTTCGATGGTGGCGTCAGTGGATTATGAGACAGGAAGTGAAGATACGAGGTATAGCTGTATGCAAAGGTGGCATTTGGGCTTTAGAGATGTGTGAAAAGAACGCGTGTGTGTGTGTGTGCGTGTATGTGTGTGAAGAAAGCTTACTGGCTGTAGTTTATTTACAATTTTGCTAGATAGATGGGATAAGTGATCATCTGTAGCCTTCAGCTACTATCGGCAGAGCAGTGCTGAATGTCAGGAGGAATCGTCTGATTCCACATCTCCCATCAACACTTTGAGATTTTACCATGCAGCACCCAGTTTAAGAAGAGAGGCCACTGTGGTATTTTAACCTTTTTTTTTTAATAATTTGAACAATTAAAACATGTATAAATATATATAAACACATTGGAGAAAAAACATTAGTAACAGCATTTCCAACAACATATTCTGTAAAACAAAACCAAAGGTGATCGAAGAGGCCTCTCCGGTTCTGTCCCATGTCTTCATGAAAGCTTTTAATCAAACTACAAATTCAACACATACACAATAACACATACATGCACATGTACATATAACTATGTAAACGTACATCAACGTACCAACAAATCTGCTGTATCATCTACAGATCAGAGCTTAAAGGTGCAGTAACTTTCATAAAAATATTTTCTTTACGTTTTTGTTGAAATTGTCACTATGTCGTGACAGCATAATATGAGACAGATGAGCTGTGAAAAACGTGAAGACCTTTGCCCTCCCTGAGTGCCACCTGCAAACAACCAATCAGGGCCAAAAGGAGGGTCTTAGCGCTGTCTATCAAGCTCATGTGTACGACGCTCAACACTCACCCTGCCTCCCTCTCTTTCATTTCTACACACGTTTATGTACTTGTTAGATTTTCTCTTTAAATGGGCAATATTTTTACTTTTCACTCATTTCATCATCTAAATCACTCCACAAACTGATGTGCACAGGCTTCAAATCACGTTTCTCATCTCATCTTCAAAGAATTTAGAATTTTCTTCACACACACATTGTTTCTGGCATTAAACAACACCTTGTGCATTTTTGACCTTCTTGACAATTTTATTTTTTGCAAATAAAATTGGATCAACCCATGATAATATAAAAAAACAAAAACAAAGATAACACATTTGTCAATCACATATCATAATGCATTATTATTGTGAAACAGAAGAAAATTGCTTTCTTTCTACATTTTGCTTTTTCTTTTTTTGTCTTTACCAAGAAAATTTTTTATTAAAATACACATGGGGAAATATTTTGTCATGCAAAAGTTTAAGGCCTATGCAATTTTTTTTTTCCTGGGGCACTGAATGCATTTGGATTTCAGATACTGCAGGGAAACTCTGACCTTTCATATTCCGCACATCCAGACCCCGGTGACTGAGCTGTCGCATCGACCAGCTTGCTTCTCTACAGTATCCGGTGTCCGTTTTAAAGATTTTCCCACCAGAAAGCCCATCTCTGGTGCCGAACCTAGCGGTGCACAGTCAGCTGCCGCTTCGATGCGAGTCGGCGGCTCCATGTGTTTTCAGACACAGTGGATGCTTCCTTTGTTTTTGTTTTTATTTTTTTATTCGTGTTACTGCGAGCAATCTCCCGATTTCTTAGGTCGCCCGTCTGGTCACGACCGGAGTTGAGGAGACGTAGCGTTTCCTGACTGGAGCGGCAGACTGGCTTTGTTTTGGCATTTGAGAACAGCAAATCAAGACCAGGCCACACCGCTCAGGGGGGGAAACAGGACGGAAATCACAGAACGCTGCAGCTTTTTCACACCCTGCAGCCGAAACCTGTGAGGGGATTTGTTAAAGGAAGAAACGCTACGTTTCTATCAGCTGTCAATGCAGCACTACAGAATTTAATGTCGCAGAAGAAGAAGAGGAATTAGCTTTAACAGATCAATAATCTCCAGTGACACTAACAGGGAGAAAACTAATGTCTTCTGTGCAGACACTGTAGCAGAGCAGTTCTGAGTTAAAACTGTCTCATCAGGTGTGTGTGTGTGGGTGTGTGTACCAGGTTTGTATATACTTATGGGGACCTATTTCTGTCTGCAATGTGGGGTTATGGGGACCATTGCTCCTTGTGGGGACATTTTCTTGGTCCCCATGAGGGAAATTGTTGTTTTTGGGTTAGTGGTTAGGTCTGTGATGGTTAGGGTTAGGGTAAAGGTTAAGGTAAGGGTTAGGTATGTGATGGTTAGGGTTAGGATTAGGATTATGGTAAGGGTTAGGCTGTAGAAAATAATGGAAGTCAATGAGAAGTCCCCACAAGTGATGAAAACACGACTGTGTGTGTGTGTGTGTT